>APFE031051717.1:2080-12686 GCA_000404065.3 Pinus taeda | reverse complement strand
CCTAATCTCATTACATCAATATCTTTTCACTTTACATCCCATTCCATCTCAAGACTTGTTACAAAACATTCTATAATTCTTTCTCTTCTTTTCCTCTTTTCCCCCCCTTTTCACCACCTATGATAGGAGAAAACTTCCACTATTTATACAAAAAGATGAGAAGTTATTTTATTAATGAGATTTCGTGAATCTCTCCATATATCTCTAGAGTTACAATCAAAATAGGAAATGATAAGACACATGTCTTCTTAGGGTTTCAATATAAATAGGAAATGAGACACATATCCTTATGATTCCATGATATTCTCGACTCAAATTTGAATTTGGTTTTGGGAGGCCACATAAAGGTCTTTTAAAAGCTTCCTTTTGAGCTACACATGTCAACAATCTCATCCCACTTGTTAGGTATAAGCATATGCACATTATTTTCTAATATTTAACCATAAATTCATTTAAAAATGCTAAGAATTAATAAAGTTTGGAAAAACATAAATGCAACCCAATAATGATAATGGTAAAGTAAATGTAATAAAATAGAGGTGGAGTGAAGGTGAAAATATGGAAATATAAGTGAAAATGTAATGGAAGTGAATAACAATTTCAAGGCCCAACATATTCGACGCTGGAATTAGGCACACAATTCAATGCAAAGACTAATAATGAAGATAACATATATACTCACATATTAGCCAATGATAGAGGCATAAGAATGGACCATCACACATATGATGAGGTTTTAATCAACGCACAAAGAAGGAGATGAACCAAGGACTACAATTAAAAAAATTTTAGTGCACCTCTAGGAGTTCAGCCCCAACACATTTATAACTTCATTGTTGCTCTAACTCATCACTTTGAATATGCTAAAGAAAAAACTATTCAACTCAAACACTCCCCATGGTTGATGATGCATGACAAACTCTGAATAAGTTTGTACCTAAATAATTGGAGATGGAATCCAAAATGGACACCTGTCTTTATATTACTTTGTGTCGAGCAGAATAGTGATGAATATGTCTTTATTTTAAATATCATCAAACATATCTGTCTACTCTTTTGCCTTGGGAGCGTGTTTGGATCTCTTCTTGTTCAAAAGTTGGCCTACAAGATGCATTGGTTCAACCCAGTTCGCGTAACTAACACCTTTTCATTGTTTTTGTGACATGGTAGGATGGATTGCTCAAGTAAATTCTTGGCATGCTTGTGAAATCTATTCAATTTTTACAATTTCTAAAGAATATAGAACACAATGTAGATGTGAAGAAATCTTATTACATATACTAAATTTTCTGTACCAAGCTTTCCATATTACACTACCTTTAGAATGAACTCAAGTTCACAATTTAAACTTCCAATCAGAAAACAAACCGTTTCAACTTAAATCCACTGCTAAAAATCAAGTGTTATGGACTCTATTAATTTCGCACTAGTGGTGTTGTTCCAAGTTCCAAAAATCCAAAACTACCAAATTGTAATTTCCCTAGTTTTGAAATCCTATAGGATGCAAAGTTTCGTTTCAAAGGGTATAAATTCTTAGAAAAATATTCAAATGCGTTAGTGAAAATTAATTCTTACGCTTTCCCAATTAAAAAATTAAGAACCCGAATAGGGAAATAAAGAAATCTTATGTTTCTTGTTATGAGACAATTAAATATCAAATCCCACCTCCCATTCCTCAAAATTCGAAGGATTTTTCTATGGATGGAGAAGACCTGAAGGGCGGGGCATACAGTGGGAGGCTAGTAGATGGGCACTCAAGAAAAGACCTTTTCTCTAATGTCAAAGTAAGATTGACTTCATTTGCAGGTCGCATGAGTAGAGAACTTCCATAGACTGAGATCAACCGAAAAGATGCTAGGGAAAGACAATGACTCAATATGCTCGATGACTCAAGATGCTCAGAATTGACAACAACTATTTCAGAGAGCAGAGAGTAGTGACATCGAAATTTCCAAGGTTACTATTGCATGCAGGAAGCAAGGCGTAGAGAGATAAGAAGAGAATTGGAAGGTTTAAGCAGGAAGGAACATTTATGCATGTAGAGGATTCCTAAAAGAAGATATGATCAAAGAAGCACATGCCACACAGAAAAATGGCAGATAATAAGAAAGGAAAATTTTAAGGATAGAAGTTCTAATCTTAAAGTTTAGAAACTTTGATGAACCTTACTGGTCCCTAATATGCAAATTGAAATTTTTTTAGCAATAATTTTGTAAAAAAATTTATATTTAAAAGGATTTATATTAGTCTATATAAAATTTTGGCCATTTTTTAGGTAAAATAACTTTATACTGTAAAATGTTGGCAAATAATTTTTAGAAAAAATGAAAACTGGTGAATCTTTATTTTGGAAAAAATATGGAAAATTAGTACACCTGCAAAAATTAGCCCCTAAAAGTTTCCCTATAATAGGGCAGAAATGTCAAAGTATGAGCAACACAGGTCTAACCTACTCAACAAAGTCAGGTGTGGAGAGAATCATCGCTAGAAGGGCAGGACTGAAATGACCACAAAACAAATGGATCTGATACCATGTCAAATAAAAATAAGATATGAAAGGTAAATCATGAATTACATTTACTATTAACATAGATGTACATTTATAATACATTCTTGTGACTGTTGGATTAATCTTCCAACGTCTCTTGGACTCCTTTGACTATTTATCTTCCACACGATAACCCTTAAAGAATTAGGTGTCAAACAACACCATTGGCAAGGCCATTTTCTTATTGAAAACTTTGAACAACATAAATCTTGTATTAGCATTTTTTTTTTGCACTAATATTTCCCTGTTACTCATTGTCATAGATTTTGTTTTAGTGCCTCTTGGAAAAACTCTGTCAATTGGAGAAGAACTCTGCTAGTACTAGTACCAATGACAAACATATTTAGTTGAGAATGTTGTTCTTTTAAGATTTTTTACCAGATATTTTTTTACTTACAAAAAGACTTAAAAAAAATAAAATTATTTCCAATAGTGAGAAGAAGTTATTTTTTTTCTATGTACTAAGGAACACAATGGTATACTTCACTATTACTCTCTATTTTTCTTATAGACAAATGTATGGCTAGAACTTTCCATGGAAACATTGGCCTATGAGATTCAGATAATTTGAATACTCATATATTGGAAAATACTCATATATTGGAAAATTGGGTCTGTCACTACATCTAAATATCGATCACAACTTCTTACATTATAAAATAAAAATAAAAATACACCATGTAGCTATTAATCTTGTGTTTTTGAGAAAATATGCTTCATAATGTCTGACATATGATATTTTCTTTTATCCATTTTAGTATTGTGGACAATAAACATGCAATACAATATGTATATGCTTTTTCCTCATTTTCAACTTTTATTCTTCATATTGGTTTTCTCGATGCTAGTGAGACATCAAGTATCTCACAAAATCATTTACACTGTAGCAACATATTGAATTTTTATCTCTTGATGTTTTGAAATCTTCATGGCGATATCAAACCCTATTCTACATATAGATGTGTGCAACCATAATAATTCACATGCCCCTATTATCATAACCACCTGATCAGTCTATTCTATGTCTCTAAAATACTGTCTTTGACTTTCTGATCTTCTACAATGAACAATTGTTCAGTCATGTTCTTTGTCCTCCTCTATTAGGGCCATGTCTTTTTTTCTTAGTGTCCATTGATACTATTATTTCGATTTGTATGCTTTATTTCATTCCCATGCTCATTCCAACACTTAGACTTGTGTTATCAGTTCAAACATACTTGGATATGTTCAAATACCCCATCAACATGCTCACCCCTCATGCACTAATGCTTTCCTAAGTAGACTACTTGTGGTTTATTCCAAATGCATGTAATTTGAAAAATTTGGTGCATTGGATCTTTCCAGTCACCACTACTTAGTTAATGAATTGATAATTTCATTCACTAGGCTACTTGCTACTATTTACTAAACACATCTACTTTTAAAAAGTATCATCTCTCCTCCGAAAACATTCTAGTTAATTGTCATAAAACTTTACTACTTCTTACACTGTAAACTTAATTTTAGGTTGAAAGTTATCATATTTTAACTTCAAAACATACACACTGCATTATTATTATGACCATCATGTAAGCATCACGATCCTTAGGTTTAGAAAATGGCATCAATTTTAGAGAGAGAGATTACTATAATTTAGGCCAAGAGTTGATAATGCTTCTTATCACTGAGATTGATTGGGAAATTTCTTGTCAAAATTGAGTAATAGACGTTTGGTACCAGTCCCTCTCAACTTCCATACATATGCATGCAGTCATTTCTTCATTTTCGTGTCATAATTTTGGCTTCCCAATGTTCATTCTCCACCATCTGAACTTTACAAAGCATTTGGATATACTATTTGTTTTCGTAATTAGTTTTTTTGATGGTTGATACTTGATGCACAATTCATGTTGGGGTTCTTTCCTTGCTAATAGTTATTTATGACTACTTACTATGGTTGGCCTTGATAGCTAACTCACCCTTGGAAGTGTATCATGTTCTAGTTCGAGGTCTATGAACACACCCCTTGATGATTTTAAAAAACTATCAAAATGTTTTTTGCTTATGTCTCGGATTTAGAAAAACAATTATCATAACTCGTTCCGTTTACGAATGTCAAATTTTTTCTACAAATCTATGAACTAGAAGCAACGAATTTTTCATTATTGTGACCTCCAATTTGCTCATATTACATTTTTGTTTCCTCAGGACAGAGGTCTGTTTATTCTATGTTTTGTCCCTATAGATGTTCAAAGTGGTGATTCATCATTTGAAGATTTGTTTGTAAGTCTATCTATATTATAGTCCTTTGGTTTAATCATAAGCACTTAATTTGGACCTTGACCTATCTCCTTGGTTAGTCTTCGTATGGAATTACGCTCGAAATCCCTACCTGGAAATATAATCAGGATTTTACATCCATTATCTGTCCCAAACTCAAAACGTACATTGGGGAATGATTCAGTTAAAAAAACTTCGCGGCATGGATTAGATTCTGTTTCTTGATCAATCTCCTCCTTTTTGATTCAAACTTGACTACGTGCTTGGATGAAGAAGAATGGTTTTCTCGACTCTGCTCCGACTTTTTATTACTATGGGGTATCTTACCAGAATCAATATTTTCCTTGGAACATTGGATAAATACCAACATAACATAAAATTTTCTCCTCCAATTTTTCTCTGTCGCGCTTCTCGTCCTGTCAAAAATTCCTTGGGAAGTAGAGAAGAATTACGATCCCCATTTCCCCTAGGAACTTTTGGAAATGTTCTTCAATAAAGAATAAATTCTCAAACATTTATGCTCAATATTTTTTTCATTATTTATGAGTTTTCTTTGAGTTGGATTTTACATTCTTTGATATGATTCCATTCATATGAGCATTCTCTGCCTATAAACTAAGAGAAGTTACAAAAAGATTTTAAATGCTAAGATATCGATTCACATGGCTTATGTATTTGTATTTAAAGAAAATTGAACTTGAATTTTTTGGCTTTAGGATTTTGGAACAAACAAGTGTGAATTTTTAGCATATCTATAATCATGTATTTTGAAAATTTTGGCATATCACTATCCATGAATTGTGCCTAATGGATAGAAATATAGCTCCCTATGTTTTAAACGCTAAGATATTGATTCACATGGCTTATGTATTTAAAGAAAGTTGAGCTTGATTTAGTTGGGTTTAAGCTTTTGGAACAAACACGTGTGATTTTTTAGCATATCTCTAATCATGTATTTTGAAATTTTTGGCATATCCCTATCCATGAATTGTGCCTAATGGATAGAAATATAGGTCCCTTGAATTACAATGCTTTGGTGTTTATTTTCTTGGGTTTCATTGTCTATTTAATTGGAGAGAAGTGAAATTTATATTGTTGTAAAATATATTATAGTTTCATCTATGAGGCTAAAAGTTCATAGAAAATAGATCTAGAGAACCTCAAGGTTGAGCTGAAATTTTTATATTTGCATTTAGCAAAGTTTTCTTGAAATCTCTAACAATAAAAATAAAAATGTTACATGTGTATATATAACTTAATAATATGAGTCCAAAGTGCCCTTACTTCAGAGCAATCAAGTGTCATATACTCGTTATTCCCACCTCAGTAAATTGAGGGCTTATTTCTATCCCTTTGTCCATTAATGAACATACAGAAAATGTCTTCTTTGTTACACTTGGTGCTTTTCAACCTTTATGAAGGTCAAACAACCATGCTGACAACTTCAAGATTAGGATCTAGTATCTACTATGATAAGTTACCATCAAATGCATAAGCATTGCCATATTTTCGAAAAGGAAAAGTCTGATACCACGGGTAAACATTGTCACACTTGGTGCTTCTCACCCTTATGAAGCCAGAACAACCATGCTGACAACTTCAAGCTCAGGATCTAGTATCTATTATACTAAGTTACTAGCAAATGCATAAGGATCTGCCATATTTTTGAAAGGGTTTTAAAAACATATTCAAAATTAAGAATCGAAACCGGTCATGGATCAGAACATTAGAACCAAAATCATTGCATATTTATAAATAAGAAAGTAAAATCATGATGCGTCATTTCTCATATAAAAAAGGATAATTCTAAATACACAAATTAGTGTCTCATTAATGATCATCTTACCGATAGGATAATGCAAAGTAGGACTAACTACAGATCTTGATTTGGTTTACATCGTCATCAATTTGAATATTTCAAGTCGTCATGATGAACCAATTGTCTTCCTTGAAATCTGCCATAAAAGTCTAAAGATTCTCAACTAGCTGTCATGGTTAATGAATGACACACACTGCTTGGAAACATACTATAGTCTATGAATCATATTGTTTTGAAAGGATCCTTCACCTAGAGTCGGATAGGATTCATTTAATTTAAATTATTAATAACATAGCCATCTTGTGTGCACAGAGAAACTGAAAGCTATGTGCATACTATAAATCGTTGAAGAGATGTAGAGGTCTAACCCATGCATGGAATTGCATCGACCTTAATTGACTCATAACAACAACCGCAATATTTCAAGAAATGGGTTGTTGTTTCTTAAATTTTATAGCCTTCTTGAAAAAGGATAGTCCATGTCGCATTGATTTTGATATTGAGTTTTCCAATGAGTCAAACAGATTACAAAGCATAAACTTGACATCATTACTCGTCAATGAAAAATTTCATAGGTGCATACTAGCTTGCTTAGCGGAGTTGGTTTTGGCACCTCACAAGACAGTTACTACGATGTTTCATGAAGTTCTGGAGGTTAAGGAGATTACAACATTTGATTTTAGTAAAGTGATAGAAAGCTTTGTGAGACATCAGGAAAGGAGTTGAAGCGAAATCTCAATACTTTAGAGGAACGTCGTATGGAAATCTCAATATTCTTATTTTTCATTTATTAAAACCTTAAGATTCTTATGGCCTATTGCTTAAAAACAATAAGCAATAGATAAGCGCAACTCAACTCATTAGCATATATATATAAATACAAATGATTGAGACTAATAAATAAATGAGAAGTTGCATATATTCATACAACGTAATAAAAACGTTAAATTAAAAAATTATTCAATACTTTTAAGATAGTTACATCTAAAGAGATTTATATTATAAATGGTATTATTAAGAATTAGTATATTTTTTTCTTAACGTGGTAATATAATGTATAAAAGTAAGCTTACTTTTATATGCTTATTCTTACTCTTCTAAATGTTTGTTTTTTGGTATTTTACTTGGCATAAATATATTGTTCAGTTTTACCTAATATAGATATATTGGAATTAGTTAAGATACACAATCTAAATATCTTAACTTTTCAAAAATTAAATCCATTTTACCTTAAAAACTCTTTCTAAATACTTTGGAAAATCATAACCCCAAGTATCATCAACTTTCAACTAAAAATACCAAAAGTAAAATAATTAATCTGAACTGTTTTTCTGAATACTCACAATCTTGACCTTTGGTACTCTCATGTAACTGCTGTTAACAATAACAAATCATATGGGCACAAAGGCTTTTCCCATGCCGTTACATATTACATACATCGCAATCACGTAAGAGCATCTTCTTCACTTTCCTGGCTGTCTTTACCGAATCTGCATGATACGCATGGGCTGTCTGTTGCTCGCCCTTAAAAATCGCTTTACGATTCTAAATCATTCTACCCAAAAACCAACGATTCTATATTATTACATAGAAAAACAACTCCGGCAATCTTGTCGTTTTACGAATTTGAGTATTTCAAATTTCTAAGAAAATCTACATAATGCAGGGTAGAATAATTCAGGCAAAATAAAATAAAGATTCCAATAAATATGTGGTAGTTTGAATTTATAAATGGATTTAGTAATTGAAAAATTTTGAATTTATAAATGGATTTAGTAATTGAAAAATTTATGGCCAGTTAAAATTTTTATTGGATTTTGGTTAAAATTAATAAGAAAAATAATTGTAGAAAACTTTATTTTCTTTACAAGTTTAAACTGGACTTATTTTCAAGCCATCACTATTTATTAACCATAATAATTTATTTATTTTTGTTTTTAAATATATTTTTATATACAAATATTTCATTAGTTAAGTTTTATGTTTAAATATGAGTGAAGTATCACTTAAAATTTAAACACTTGTTAGATCCACAATCTCTTATTAATTATTTTAATGTCATGAAAAAATAAAATTTTTAAATTTCCAAGGATCATTATTTTAATAAAATAAAATTAAATTAAGTAAAGTTTTTGTACAAATCACGTAAGAGAATTTTGGCAGGAAAATGAAGAGGCAGAGAAAGACAGAAAAGGTTAAAAAATAAATAACAATATAGAGACCATAATTTCAAGTAACGAATATTTTTTAAAAATAATTTTAAATTATGATATTAATTTATTAAAAACAAATATTATTAAAAATGACTATATTAAATCGCCTGATTGGGCTGGATGACATGGCAAGGATTAACGTGACGTCTTGGCGGCGCACGTTTGAAGGAGTAATGAAGATTGATCGTGGGCGGAATAAGGCAGGCAGGTGGAGCGGTTGGCAGGGAGAACAGGCTTTCAGTAGTGCAGGTGATCCAAGCAGTGGATGGGACGGCAGAACGGTGAGCAGGCAGCGCCATAATGTGATGGGCTGTGAGAGCAGATACAGCCATAATCCCGATAATGATTCAACCAGGCCGCGTGATGTTAAAACCGGGAGGAAGAGAGGGATAACCGTCTGCGAGGATAGCCATAATTTAGTCTGCTACGAACTGGTGTGCTAGGGGGCAGGGTTGCGAGGTGAGGAAGCCTTAACAGAGTTAGACTACTACCAGGGGTGCTGCTGGTTTGGATTAATTACCGTGAGGAAGCCGTGAGGAGGAAGTTGTAGCGGAAGCAGGACAATGGAAGGAGAAGGCAGCGGAAGTGGGAGGAGGTGGCTGCGAAGCGGGGGGCAGGAGGTCCATTTGAAAAGCCCGGTGGACTTGAAGGGCAAGCGGAAGGTTGATGCAGAGGGGAATCCGCGCATTTAGCTTGTGGAGATTTCGGAAGAGGAGAATGAGGAGCAGCAGGACATCCAGGAGGAGGAGGTCTGGCGGAATCGTTGGAAATGCTTGCCGGGGGAGGATGGTGAGGATATTGAGACTGCGAGGGACCAGGCCGGTGGCAGGAACAGAGGCGGCCTGCGAGGCAGAGGGCGAAGGGGTTGAGGCCGGAGGGGCAGAGGTGGCCGTCAGCGGAGGGATGTGGCGGAGGGGAGAAGCCGGAGGGGACGTCGATGCAGCCCTCCCCAGGAGCAGGAGGATGAACCAGAGGTAGGCGACGACCCCAGGCGGACCAGACAGACCATAAGCGAAAGGATTCGAATTGCAGAGAAGGATTACAGAGAAAATTCGAATCCAAAAGTTAGGAAAATAATGGAACATTGGGAAGAGGAGGCTATTCAGGCGCAGTCAGAAGAGGAAATGGAAGATTGGGCTGTCATTATGCCAGACCCTGGCCATACCAGGGGCAGGATGACCCTGTATAAACAATCCCTCCGTCTTTATTGGGTCATGAAGCGTCTCATGGCAAAAGCCTTAGAGCAGGTTGCCAGGGAGATGGCAGAAATGGTCTAAAGCCTCCCCAATGTCAAAAAGGAACTGAAGGACATAGTTATTACCATGCTCTTGCAGGAGAAAAAATTAGAGGATCTGCAGAAACAGCTGGTGGCCAGTGGAGTTTTGGTAAAGCAGGAGAAAGGCCAGCAGGCTACACCAGACAAGTAGCGCTCGACGGAATGGTCCTGGTTTTTCTGGAAACTCTTGTTTTCGCTTTCATTTTGCATGCGATATATAGCTGTTTTTATAGGCAGAAAGAACTTAGTAGTTGATAGTATGACTTTAGCTATAGAAACTGATTTGGAAAGCTGGTATGACACAATGGTTAACACTCAATTTTGGTTAAATTTGCCTTTTCTGGATGGTCAAGAATCTCGTCCCTTCGGGGCGGGATGAGACCACGATGTAACTGCTGTATATATTTTTGTTAATAGAAATGGACATACTCAATTTACAAAAAAAAAAAATGACTATATTAAACGAATAGTTTTTGAAAAATAATATTTAA
>APFE031051713.1:220805-250697 GCA_000404065.3 Pinus taeda | reverse complement strand
TTTTTGGATGCGATGGTTTTCGGTCCATGGTATTGGATGCTTCAGCATGTATAAATATGTATTATAACATTGAAAGGATAATAATGAAAAATCAAGCTGGTAGTCTTGGTTTTGGGATCCAGGGGAAAATCTCTGTGTATATGTGTTTTATGTGTTATGCTCTCGCATTGTTTATTTTCGGTGTTTTAGAATTCGTATGCAGGTAATTTCTGTACGGGGTTAAAACCTACAAAATCTACCAAGGGTGGTAAATGGTGCTATAACAGACGCCCCCTAATATATGAGGTCAGAAGGGGTACATGATGGCCGAATTGTATTAAGTGTATAGAAAGAATCATGAGAGGACCCGAGAGGAATTCACCATATTTCAAGCTGTCAAGCCAGTGGAAGAGATCAGAAAGAAAGATGTTGTCTGAGGCGGACATACCCATGCTCAGAGATAATATAGCATGTCCCCATATCAAATACAAAAGCAAACCCAATATGTATACAATTATAAAAGAAATGAAAATACATAGTGGGTAATTTGATCATATCCATAGAAGTACATGTCATAATATCACATATAAAAATATTGATCAATGATGCTGAAGTAGAAAGATGATCACTGAAGTCATAAAGCTGATCCAAAAAGTACCAAGTCAAATACCAGAACAAATGGTACTGCATACAAATTAGGTGCCAACATATAGGATGTCGCTATGATGAACTGCAACATATAAGGTAGATGATGTCACTAGAAGAAACAAGAGGAATTGGCAAGTGAACCAACAAATGCTTATGCAAATCCGAGTTCTTCACCGATCGCCATGGTACATTTCTACACAATGGGAATAAATGATTTGAAGTTGACCATGTGAGAAATCATTTGATTACCGACCATTGATGTATATCGTTAACAAACACGAGACTACTCATTGATAATGATGATGAGATCCAAGATACCCAGTAAAATCTAACAAGTGTGAATAAAGAATTCAAACACTTGGAAGAATCTATCAATAAGGAGACAATGATGTATTCCCACTGTTGATAGCAAAGGAATATGCCACTGATGACTGCAAACCCTAAGGTACTGCCAAATGGACTCTAGACCTTGTTCCCATAGCAATGCATTGAAGTCGATGGGAAAAGATCTGCTGGAAGGCAGGAATTAAGGCAACCTTCATCAATCTAGCACGAGTGTAACCTGCATCCAATAATGTGGAAGGAATCAGAAAAAAGAAAGATGTAGTCACCAAACCAAAGCACGTTTCCGATGTACACAAGATGTAGCTAACGCACAACAGAAACCCTTTGTACCAACCAATAATGAAAGCTGACACAGAGGTGAGTAATCCACCAATAAGGTCAAATGGAAACCAAGGTACTGCATGAATCCCAATGTGTGATACTGAAAGTTGACGTCGAACATAAGGGAAACCACTTCGTCAAAGACCCATGATACTGATCAATGTTGAGCACGAGGTCACCTATCAATGATGAAAATAGGGTCAGAATGTAGCTCTAGGTCTACTGTTAGAGAAATTTGTTGTAGTCGATAAGAGCAAGACCTGCCAACCAGAAGTCAATGGAGACCTTCTCAAACCAGCACGAGTAAAGGACCAAATAGCTGATGCGATAGTGAACATGACTCTGACAACTAAGATGGCCGACTGAATAAGTCAAGGGACACTGCAGAAAGGCCGACTAAGGTTTACTTCCCTTGAACGAAAGCACGACTCGATTGTGACAATATGGAAGCATATGATAACTTTGTATAAGTTTTTCATGCAAGAGGCACAAACAAAATCTCCATATGATTGGAAGAGATAACCAATCAGAGGAGTATTGACTCAATAACATGGTTAAGGCTCTCCTAAGTCAAACTAAAGCCCATCCTAATGGAGGAAAGACTTAATTTTGAGTGCTTTTTCAAGGGTGACACAAACTGACTCTGGTTGCCATAAATCATGGAAGTAATGTCTCGTTCCCGCTCTTTTTGGAATATTTAATATTTTTTTCTTTTTCATATTTAGAAATCCTAGAAAAAGAATAAAATAATGACTATAATACAGTGGAAATAATGAGTGTCAAAGTACAGATGTTCTAGTTCCTGGCAGTGGAACATGCCCATGCTCAATGCATGGTAACGAAACTAGTCAATGACACTCAAAGGAATGTTCTTTCCAAGGATAAAAGGTGTCAAGCTGTAGAGGGTAAGTGATTGCAAGGTTGATTTTGTAAAAAGACATGGTCAAAAAGTGGCTTGTACATGAGTCCAAGTGAAGCTGGCTTAAGGCCAAAAGGTACAAATAGTCAACATGCAATGCAACAATACAACTCAACATGTGGGAGCCTCTAGGGTATAAAGCCAAAAAGATAACGAAGAAGAAGGAGAATGAAGCTTCATCGCAAAAGTCATGGCAGGACTAAAAGTGGATTCCCGAGCCTATGAACAAAAGTTTTACATGGGTGCCAAGTGACAACAAGGTACTATCTAGGGCGCCCATGATAAGGTAGGCTCTACCACACAAGTCATGACACTTCTAAGCAATGAGAAGGTTCTACTTCATATCTTGGTGAGGTTGATTCTAAGGCCAAAATGGGAAAGGAAACTGATAAATGCATAATGCAGGTGAAAAATATAACCTGTATGCTAGTTTTGAGAACCAATACCTGTCAAAGCGGATCAACCATAAAAATTCCCAAAGGAGAAGTCTTCCAAGTTTTGTAGACACAATTAGGAACACTAGACAAGAAGTTAATGCATCCCATATATAAACTTAAGGTAAAATCTTATGTTATAGAATACAAAATTTGAAAATGCGTACCTTATATGTACAATATGGTACAGGGAACAATGCAACCTTGTGGCTTACACATAATAGTTCTTCAGGACAAGCCCTTTGCGAGGCTCAGGCCAAGGACTCCTTTGGTAGTTAAAACTCATGGCTTAAAAAAGTTTCTTCTGTGAAGGAAACTCAACTTCCAAGAAATCATGAGATCTAGAAGGATCAAAAGAGGGAATTAAGGGGTCCCATGTCCCCATAGGAGAAATCACTCGATCAATTGTCGGGACCAAGTCAGGAGAAGGAAACTAATAGTTCAAAGGATCATTCTCAGAAGTAATTGAACATTGAGGATACAATGTCACATAGTTCACCCGTGGCCGGGTAGAGTCTACCTGAACACTTGGAGCATACCAAGGGGTATTCTATAGTAAATTTGAATTATGGGGGTGATTATCAGATGCAAGCTAATCAATAGTGACAATATTTCCGTTACGAGGAAAATACATCGCTCGAAAGAGTGAAGACACCACAACATTCATAACATAGACAAAATCATGCCCAAGTAGCATATTAAAGTCTAAAGGGCAATCAACCACCATCATATCGATTAAGACGGTCTTCCCACCTAAAGTAATAGGAAATTGAGGAAGAACACCCATAGATTCACTAGTCTTCTATCATAGGCTAACAACTGGTTATCAGTTGCCAACAACTTTGGAGAACCCAAAGCTTTCCAAGTCAAGGAGGATATAATACTTGCAGAGGATCCTTCATCCACCACACATCGATAGACATTTGTGGAATTAACTCTAACCCTTATTTGGAAAGGTGCAACAGAAGGAAGATGAGGCTCAATAACATTATCCCAATCAAAGGAGGCACTCCTAGAATTTGGAGGGGGTGCATTCGAAGAGACTGGAATGCCCCCTAGACTAGAAGATTCTATTGTTAGACACTTCACCCCCCAAAAGAGGAGTGGAATTAGCCATAGATTGCACTGTCTCGACCACTGGAATACTAGGGCACAAATGAGTAAGATGGTCTCCCTTACATAACTCACAAGAGAACTTAGGTTTAGATCTTCTACACCTAGGTTTCTGATCAACATCCATTCCGCCAACATGACTAGCAGTGGTTGGTGGAGAGTCCCCAAAATGACTTGCAGAGGTTAGTGACTCTTTCCCAAGAGAGATAGGAATTATGCCCCCAACCCTACTCATAGAAGTAGGTGAGTTAACAAAAATATAACTCACAGAGGTAGGTGATCTATTGCTAGTATGACTTGCAGTGACTAGACTTATGCCCCCCAGCGTGACTTGCAGTGGCTCAATGCTCATCTCCAACATGACTTGTAGGGGTTGGTGATGATTCATGGATAGAACTATTCTTATTTTTCTTCTTCCTCTTTCTCTTCTTTTTAGATCTCTTATTACAAGAGGGAGGAGAAAGAGGAATCCTAGATTTCTCTTTTGAATAAGATGAACAATTAACACCCATTTGATGCCCTTGAAATAAAGCATTCATCTGAGAAGCTTCAAGAACATTTGGAATATTCAGAGTGGACCATAGCCAAACTGGTAGTCCAACATTCAATCCAGGAATATTCAAAGTGGCCATCAAGGGGGTGCCAACGTTTCCAAAGAAAGGAAAAACACAAGGATCCCCTTTTGAAAGGGTCCATTGGTTTTCCTCCACAGGAATATTGGCCTTAAGAAACTTATACACAGATCCTTCCCTTACGGGATTGTACAAATGACTTTCCAAGGAATAGAGATGCATAATCAAACCTTTTCCCTTAAGGAGGCAACTCCACAAATTTCAAAAGAAAGATAAAAAACATTTCAAGACCAGTGGAGTGGTTGGTCAGTCACTCATAATCTAAGGTCCAAAAGTGACAAGACAAATCCACCTAAATCCAACTATATACAAAGAGAACTCCACTATAAAGTCCCTAAAGATGCAACCAATCAAGCAACTTCCAAGTATTTCCACTATGGGTGATGAGGACCGGACACCAAAATACAAGAAAGTGAAGTAAGGGACCTTCCGAAGATAGTTTGGGATAATTATGACCCAAGCCTACCAATGAAGGTAACATAAATAGTTACGTTGACCCCCAGACAAAAGCCTTTGCGTTGACCCCTAGACAAAAGCCTTTTCCAGTTCAAGTACCTGAGCTTCGCAAGGGTACCCTCGATAAGTACTAATGAACATGATGCAACATCTGCCTCAGGTGCCACGGGATTCCCCTCCGCAACGACCTATGTGGTCCCTAGGCATAGGAACTATGGACACCAGTTCATATCAAAAGCCAGGCAGAATAGTCTCGGGATGGGATCCAACAAGTGGGAGAGGGGGTATCTCTCTTTCCTTGTATTCACTCTTCCTCGTGCTTGACTCCTAGTAGAAAGAAGCTTTCCTGGTCTTTCTAACGACACTGGATTTCACTCATTATTCAACATCTATGTTTAACAATTTGAGTGGCCATGGAGAGTTAACTCTCCACTCACCTATTCCAATGCCTTGAAGAGCTAGACTTGTTTATGTAATTAATGACAAATAAAAAATGTTCAAGTTCTTTTTAATTAAGCATTTGATTTTAAAAGGTTGTTCTTTAGGTCACTGGCAAAATGAGAGTGCAACTTGTGGTGTTTTGATGCAAAAGAAATCAATAGAAACTTAGCTACATGCAAATGAAACTATTTTTCTTCGATGAAAAGAGATTTTTGTAAGGTTCTAGAATAAAATTGTAAAAGCAATTTTTTTAAAATTATTATTATTATTTTTGAAAAAATACGCTCCACACACTCAAAATCTAACAAAAAGACTAAAATGCATGTAGTGCAAACTAACTTAATGCATACTATAATGATGGTGCAAGATGCTATGAATGCTCATACAATAAGGTGTTCCTTCACAATATTAATAGGCCAACTTGACTTCAAGGAAAGCAAAAATTCAATGACAAACTTCCCTCGAAACCAAGCAAAACCAATCAAAAAAAGTTTACAATTGCTAAAAGTTAATGAAGAAACCAAAAACGAAAAACTGAAAAGAAAAAGAAAGGCAAGAATGATGTTTTTGTCTTTTTCTTTTTCAAAGAACCCAAAAAAGTTTTTGAGAACACAAAGACTACTAAAATTCCAAGACCAAAAACAAGCATAAAGAGTCCTAAAATTCGTAAGTTATGCACATCATTAATATAATAAAACTTGAAACGATAAAGGACTACAGATTTGCATAGGTTGATATGAACAACAATATAAAGGACTTCAGCAAACCAAAAGAACACCAAGAAAGACTTTCAAGATTGCTAAAGCGGCACTCAAAAACCATGAAAAACAAAATATGTCAACCAAAAAAGGAAAGAAAAGCAAAGCAATCTGAAAGTTGGATTATCAACAAACTACAACCAATTTCTTGTTCCGCAAAGTTAGAACAACCAAGAACTTCAACAAGAAGCCTTGAACCCAAAGCCCAAACTAAAACTTTACTCAAAAATCAAAGCCTAGGTTGACTAGGTTTTTCAGCAAGAAGAAGATTAGAAACTAAAAACTTGCATGAAAGCAGAGCTTTACTGACAGTGAATGACTAGAAAACAACAAAAACCACTAGGCAACAATCTTAACTGGGTCCAATATTTTGAAAAATTTATTCAAAACAAGGTATACACGACTGTGCAAAGATAGAGAAGCGTGTATACATGACTGAAACAACGGAAACTCGCGAATACATGAGTTTGTTTGAAGAAACTAGCATGTATACGCTACTTTATCCTCTAAAAAGCACGTATATAAAGCTCAATAAAGAAAAACAAAAATTCTAGGCTTGATCCAAAAGATCAGACTTGATGCCGAGGAAGAAAATAGGTCACAGACATTGTAAAAGCAAGAAATTAATTAAGCAGGTCCTGATCAAGAAGAAACAACCAAATCTAGGAAAAACAAGAGTGCTTTCCCTGGTGAAGTCACCAATTCTATTTTGGGTAGAATCACCCTATGGTCTTGGGTTGGGAACCCCAACAGAACAGAGGGCATACAACATAGAGAGACACACAAACAAGAAGTCCTAATACTTAAACAATTAAACTTGGTACAAAAGGTCTTACCCATAGGTCCTATGTTTGAGGTTGTTCTCGTAGGGTTCGAACCCTCTGCTTCTTCCTTGCGCTTTAAGACCTACAATTCATTCAAGGCAAAGCATATACACAAAAAATGAATGAAAGCATGTTCATGATATCAAGGTTAGATCATATAAGCATGTAATAAAATAAGCATTAATGTGATATTTTATAAGCAAATCATGACATAAATTAATGCATAAAGACCACAATCATCAGGAACAAGACAACACCTATTTATTAATGTAAGCTAAAGAAAATATGAAAGAACTACAACCTGAGTCGTCCATCGGCTCCAAGCGAAACCGTCCTACCTAGGCCTAAGCAATCCTCCTCCATAAGTATACACAAGGATTTCATGAAGGGATGATGAACATCTCAAGAAGGAAACAAGGGTTTCCTATGACCGGGAGTGTAGAAGGCACAATAATATCTTCAAACTTGATCAGGGATGTAATCGACTACAATATCAATATCTAAATCTTCCTCCTCTAGGCCTTCCCATGGAGATGTATTTATACTTCTCCAAATTAGATTTTTTCAGTTCGGAAATAGCTCAGCCTATTTTAGTATATGCTTTGATGATCCCATCAACACCATTTACCAGACCATCTTGTGAGTCATAGTCATAGGCATATGTTTCAACTAACATGTTTAATTTTATAACAAGTTGTGAGGGCAAAGAAGTTTTATGTTCATAATGTGGGGCATTTCCATGGTTCTCTTCATCTTTATCAATTGCAAGGATTATGATATCATTCCTAGGCATAAGTGACAACATGTGCTTGTTATGTAATACAACATTTTTGTTTTTGTAAAATAAGTAGGGATATGTTGGGTCAATAGGTGCAGATTGCATGCAATTTCTATTGATATATGCCAAATCATCACTTGTTTAACTATTTGTGTTCATTCTATTCAAAATTACAATAAAATTTTCATTTGTTTGACACATTGTAGTATGCAGTTCATAACACTTCATATTGTCTTTGCAAAAGTTATATGTTTTTGTTTGCAAATTGATTGTAGTTTGTTCAAAGATTAGAGAACCTTGTATGGGCTATGCTTTATAAAGATCACCACAAAATATCATATTGATATTTCCATAGTATTTTGTTTGAATATGTTTTATGTTTATGAGGTGATTGCCAATTGAATATATTAATCAAATTCCAATCAAAGAAGCTTCATATATGAATACACGTTGCATTTCTTGATAAAGCTTTGATAGAGTATCTAACATTTCATTGTTAATCGGAAGAAATTGAGAATTGTTAAAAGACAATAACAGTGTTGAATGAATAGTTGCCCGCCTTGCATTATATGCAACTTTGCTTGTATATGTTAATATCAATTCTTTTGGCCTTAGAGGGTCACTTTTATTCTATGCATTATATATTTGTATAATCATTTGAAATATTTTTGTTGTTGTTGAAAAGGTATTATATGTTCATGCTCCATCTGTAATGAACAAGTACATTGCTTTGTGCATGTCTTTGCGTTTTTCAATGCAATGTCTTTAATAATTACTTGTTGTTCTCTATTTAGCATTTTGCTAATTTTGTAGTACTCTTTGTTTTCATGAAAAATGAATGTTATGTGACTTGAAATCCAATATTGATGTTTTTTAAATAGCTAGTTACTATAAACATTGCAAACCTGTTTGCAAACATGAGTTTTCACAACGAATATTAGTTTTTTAATTATTTTGCCATTGTATTGTCAATATTCATAAAGCTATCCAATTGTTCAATAACACTACCTCGATCACCCCATGCAAGATTGATGTCATAAGTAAATTTAGCTTCATTGGCTTGGATTGTCTTTTCATATAAATTATATGCAACTTTCCATGTAGGAAAGTTTTGTTTTAATGTGTTCTCACTTTTTTCAATGGAACATATAACAATAGTTCTTTCTAGAAAAGAAATTCACAGTTTTCATGTTTTTTGTACATAATAAATCATATTTCATTTTTTCTTTTCCTTTTTGATATCTGTATTCCATTTTTCTTATGTTTTGATACAAATTCTACAAGGAAAAAGTGCTTAGTATTAGTTGGATGTTCTATGTAGTAATCAATAATAGAGAAAACACTGTATCTTTTGATTTGTCAAGTTCTTGTTTAGTGGAATTAGCGGCTGAAGCACAAATGTGCATTCATTTGGTAACGGATGTGTTTACGAAAATACACTCTCTTGAATTGCAACTTAATGACAATGAAAGTGATATATGAACAACTTATCGTGCAAACATTTGTTGGAGGTTGAGTAATGTATTTCCGGTGTACATATCATTTCTATAACATGATTTGACTTTTTTCATGTTCTCTACGTATTTTTTTGAATGCATTTTTCATAGACTTGTCAACTTTGGTAATATATTAGTTATAATATGAGGTTGCCACATATGGATTTAGCACAAATTGTACATCCATATTTGCATTCCATAAATTTGGCATTTCCTTTGCAAAACTGTTGTTCCAAATGAGTGAAATATTTTGTCTTAGAAAAAATGTTGGCTAAGTTATTACACATTTAATTACTTGAATATACTCATCTTTGATTAGTCCTATTCCCCTTAAGAAGTCTTTGAAACTTGTTAAACTATCATATTTTGTTTGCTCCAAGAATGAAAATAGGGACTTTGATTTTTCATTAAGTTTTTTGTCAACTACAATGATCAATTTGATGATCTTTGTCATTTCCATCAGTGACATAGGACAATTGTACCTACAATCCGAGGTCTTTTTCTTTTTACAACTTCTTGTATGGAAATTCTTATGTACTTTAGCAAGTTCTAAGTCCAAATAGTTTGTGTCACATGTTATGTATTTGTCCAAAAAGTTCTAAATTTCCGAATTACTATCCTTTTTATATGTTGGAACATTCTCTATCCATAACAATCTATACTCATGTTTGCTTCCTCTGTTTTTTAAATTATGTTATGAAAGAGTGGTCTGATATTTTTCCAAAGAATGTGGGGTCATGACATATCAATTGCTTTATGACATTTATTCTATGCGTATGATAATGACTACATGTGATAGGATCTTTTCTTATGACATAATTAATGCCATTGTCCTCCAATGTCTCAATGTGACTATTTCTTTTTCTATTTTTATACAACTCAATCAGTGTACTCAATAATGCTTTCGACCAATGCTCTGCACTTCTAAATGTGACAAAGAAAGTTGGAGGGCCTAGTTGTAGTATCATTGCAAATACGTTTTTTATTATTATCTAATATAAGTAATAAGGAGAGATGTGAATTCTCTTGAAATCTTTGCATCCAATATCAAATTTCAATATATTTTCTAAATTTTCTTTGTACTTAACGTCTTTTGCAAATATTTTCCTTTTTCTTAGTTGTCCTTTTTGTATTCATATCCATATACAAGAATGGATTTTGCCGATTATTATTCACATAGTTTTGAAAAACAAATTTGTTGTATGATATGGAAGATCACCTCTAGCTTGCAACAATTTCCATTGCATTATTTTCTTGTAGCTAAATCTTTCTGTAATGACATCATCACGTAGATATCAATAAAACAAAGATGGGAAGTTCACTTTTTTTTTGCATATTAGCCCTTGAAAATTCCAAGAGGGTGTTTTCATTCAGTTGGTGTAATGTCAATAATCTTGTCTTGCAAATCATGGATGCGTTGTGATTATGTGAATCCATGTACTAATGTCTTCGTAGATCTTTCATCGTTTGATTCACTATCTGTATTATTGTCACTATAAGGTCTTTATTTTGCATATATATGTGATTGTTGAAAGGCTTGTCTCCAATTCTTAGAACATAATTCCTTTAATGCTTCCATGACAATGTTTACACGTACTTTACCTATATGGTATGAATTTTGTAATGCAATCATATTTCAATGCATTTTAAATTATTGTTGATTTGATCATGAATAGTGGCAATGCTTTTTTCTCAATACCCATATGGATAGGCACATTGATAATTGATCCTTTCAAACTCATTTACAATCATTTATAACCCCATTGTCTAATTTGTGCAAATGCAATTCTTAGTGATACAAGCCTCTCCTCAAGTTCTATAAGTGTACTTATCATTGGTAATGGTGTGTTGCGTCTTATTTGGTCAGGTGTTACAAATTGTGGCAATTTTCCATTTTGAAGTGCTCTGTAGCAAGTGCACGTATTTTTGTATTAATACATGTTTTTTCATTTGTCGTCAACTGTCAAACCAGGTTTGGAAGTCTGAATCAAATTGTGTTTTGCACTAAGAGAGAATATGAATATATATAAGGAGAGGGATATTATTGGGTTTTATCTCCCAATGTCTCTTTGTATTCCAACTTCCTTTATTTCGGTATTTATAATATTTACATAGGTTTTCCTAATCCCAAAGATTAGGTGTGAACATTCCCCCTTAATCTCAAAGGATGTTGGTGTGTCCAAGAATCATTCTGAATCTTTTAAACTTTTCCGTTCCAAGCACTTTGGTGAAGATGTCTGCAATCTGCTCATTTATGGAATAATGATGTAGGTGGATTGTCTTGGCTTCAACATGATGTCGAATCATATGAAATTTTGTATTAATGTGCTTGGTTCGATAATGGAAATTTTGGTTCTTGGGCAACTTTATTGGATAAGTGTTTTCAATCAAGAGAGGAGTTGAATGCACTTGTTTCTCCTGCAAATATTCGAGAATTTTCATGACCCACACAATTACTTTTGTGGCTTCAATTGCTGCCAAATATTTTGCCTCAATTGTGGAATCTGTCGGAAGCTGATTGTTTGCGTGATCTCCAGAAGATAGCTCTTGATCCAAGACTCATAACATAACTTGAAGTAGATACTCTTGTTTCTTTATCTCCATCAAATTAAGTCAGAGTATCCAATCAAGGTGAAGTCACCCACATGTGTATACTTGAGTCCAAAGTTTTGAGTTCCCTTCAAGTACTTTAGAACTCTTTTTGCAGTAGACTCATGACCCTCACAAGGCTTTTGCATAAACTCGGAGAGGATTCCAATAGCAAATGAAATGTCTGGTTTGGTAGTAGTCATGCAGTTGAGAATTCCTACGAACTGTCTATACTTTGATGCATCTTGAAATTCTTTTCCTTCAGTGGATGCAAGCTTTAAGTTCTCTTCCATTGGAGTAGTTAAAGGATTGCACTCAACCATGCCAAATCTGTTCAATAGATCTCCAATGTACTTCTTCTGAGAGAGAAATATAAACTTTGGATGTTGGGTTACTTCAATACCAAGATAATAGTGAAGATAACCCAAATCTGTCATTTCAAAACCTTTCCTCATTTCTTTATTTATGGATGCAATGTAGTTCTCATTGTTTCCTATCATCAAAATATCATCTACATACACCACAAAATACATAACTATTTTTCCAACTTTCTTGACAAATAAAGTTTCATCATCAAGATCATAATGTTTGAAATTGAGTTTCAAAAGATGCTCAGTTAACTTCTTGTACGAGGCTTGCGGTGCTTGCTTAAGGCCATATAAAGATTTTACAAGATTGCATACTTTGTATTCCTAACCCTTCATAAAAAATCCTTCTGGATAGGACATAAAACCATTCTCTTTCAGATCTCCATTTAAGAATGCATTTTTTACATCCATTTGATGGACTTTCCAACTGTTCTGAGTTGCCAAGGCAAAGAGTGTCCAGATGGTAGCCCATTTTGTTGTGGGGGAAAAAGTATCCTCATAATTGACCCCTTCCTTCTGTGAAAAACCTTTTTCCACAAAATTGGATTTGTGCCTTTTAAGTGAGCCATCCGATTCATACTTGTTCTTGAAGACCCACTTGCAGCTATTGGTTTCATACCTAATGGAGGATCAACCAACTTCCAGGTGCCATTCTTTATCAAAGCATCATATATTTTTGCATTGCTTCTTTCCATTAATCATGAGAAGCGACTTCTTTGAAGGAAGTTGGTTCGAAATCTATAGAAAAAATTATTTCACAATCATAAGAAACTTCCATTTCAACAGGTGAATCATGATTGTCTATATTGCCTCCATTATGTCTGGTTGGGCTTCTTGTTCTTATCTTTCAAACCTCATCATGACGAACAATTTCAAGTGTCTTTGTTAGCCATTTTGGAGGAACTTTATGAGATGGCCCAAGTGACTCAGTTGGATGAGATGGGGTTGAATCAAGATTTAACCTCCCAATTCTGTTAACCACATCACTCAAAGTGTCATCTTGGTCAGTGGCTGGAGCTTCATGTGGGGGAGAGAGTGCTTTAGAAGGAGATTCCATATATTGAGATGGTCTAGGGATCTCCCCTTAAAGATGTGGAATCTCATTATAAAACCCTTGAAAAGACTTTGCATGTATGAATATGTCCAAGTGATTAAGCTGTTGCTCAACAACATTGTCAATCTTTTAAGATTAAAGAAAGATCACATCTCTAGATATTATAAACTTGTTATTTACTTCATCATAAAGAAAATATGCTTTGGAGGTATTTGAGTACCCCAATAAGATACATTTGTGACTCCTTGCACCGAGTTTGTTTATCTATTCCTTAGGTATCAAGGCATGACAAGTGGAACCAAAACCATGAGATGCCTTACCTAAGGAATGCGGCCATACCACATTTCATAGGCTTGTTTTTTATAACATGAGATGGATACCTATTCTTTATATACTCATTGAACACACCACATTTAAGATTGTCTTGTTCATTCTTTCTGCTACTCTATTCTGTTGGGGATTATAAGACACGATTGCATGATGTTTGATCCCATGCTAGAGAATATAGTTTTCGTATTCATTTGAAGTATATTATTTCCCATTATCATTATGAATAGAGCCAATATGAGATTGTGCATCATTTTCAATCCATGCATGAATGTTCTTAACTGTTTCAAAAGCTTCAGATTTGTTCTTCAATAAATAAACCCAACACATTCTGGAGTAGTCATCATATATTTATTACTATTTGTAGAAGGAACAAACATTGGGACACATAAATCAAAATGAATGAGTTCAAGTTTTCTATGTGCTCTGGAGTGAGTATCATGAAAATATTGTTTGTTGTGCTTTCTTAAGATACAAGAATCACATTGTTAAGTTTCCTAGGAATTGTAGGAAAACCAGTAACACCATTTTTCTTCAACAAACAAAGTCTATCATAGTTCAAATGTCCAAATCTAGCATGCCATGAAAGACTTGATGGAAGTGTACCTTCATCATAGTGAGAAATGTATGAAAATTTTTGTGCACGAGCAAAGATTCCTTAAATATTTAGAAGTATTTCTTCTGCTATTCCAGTCATGACAAGTGAGTGATGTGATGCTTTTATAAACTCAACCTTGTCATCAAATGTGTGAATGGAGTATCCTTGCTGACAGATGTGGACCAAAGACGACAAATTTCTCCTCAACTCTGGGAGGTATACAACATCATGTAGAATAAAATCTAGAAGGCCAGGTAGTTTGTTCCTAATGGTGCCAAGCCCTGATGGCTTGAGTTTTGACTTGTATGCAAAGTAGACTACTCCATCAACATTGTCAGTGAATTCTTCAAAGAATTATCTTCTGAAAGTCATGTGGCAAGTTGCTCCTAAATCAAGCAACGAAGCATATTTGCATGAAGCAAGTGAAGCATTGAATAAGTCTTCAGTTACTCCAATGCTGCAATGTGCCACAACATAATGAATAGACTCAGGTGTTTTTCCTTTCCCTTGACCAGGTGTTTTACCTTTTTCTTCATTTCTTTCCTGCTCGATGATGTCCCAAGGAAACTTACACGGGGAAGCATCATGTCCATTTCTATTTCATCATATCCAATGAATATCATACCTTTCTCCTTGGAAATATCTGCCACCCTACCTCTAGAATTCTTCCTTCTTCTTCCTATTCGGCCACCTCTTCCTCTAGAAGAATCCTGTGCATGATTCTTCTCTTTCTATGCAAGGCACACAACTTCATTTGAATATTGATGAGTTGTCTTATTCCCAAAAGCCTTCTCTCTTTCAACAAACTTCTTCTCAAGGGAGTCAAAGAAAATCTCCTTAAGTTTGCTACTTGCTTGCAATGACCCGAGATAATATGAATAAGTGGGATATAGTGCCTTGACATAGGTTGTGAGAGAAACATCTATTTCAAAACCAGTGGCTTTTATGTCGTGCATTATGGATCTTATTTCTGATGCTAAGGCAAGAGGGTGATCATTTTTCAACTCAATATTGAACAACTTGACATCAATTGAACAAATTCAAGTTCAAAGTGTGAGTCATATAATTCCTTAAACTACTTTAAGGCTTCAAAGGCATTTGAAAATGACTAAATTTGATGACTGACCTCTTAATTTATTAACATTGCAATCAAGGCATAGGCCTTGCTATTTTTATTTTCCCAAATGGTAAGCGCCTTGTCAGAAGTAGGCTTTTCAGGTGCATTGTCTCCTTCTCCTTCACAAATTCCTTTCCACAACTCATTAAATATCAAGGCGTGATTTATCTTCCTGGACCACTCATGGTAGTTCTCTTTGCGAGTAATAACTACTCCCACAATAGAGATTAAGAAGTCCATCATGAACAAAAAAAAAAAACCAAATTAAAGGTAAAAAATTATGGTCAACTCTCACTACTATATTAACTTTCACTTTTCCTAGCCACTATATATTACTTCTAATATGCAAAACAATCCTGGGCATTTAATTACATGAAATCATATTATAAATTAAATAGTATCACATTTCATGTTCTTGTTAATCGAGCCATTTCATTAGAGAGACATCCCTATTCCCACATCGAGCTCCTCTTTCTTGATTTTGCAATTTCTAAAATGACTAACGAACAATTAGAGAGAACAAACACTAGGTTACTTTACTAGATGATAAGTTGTTGGGTGCAAAAGTGCGTTGAGTGTCCATTCACACTCATGTGTCATTCTTCAAAACCTAAACGTCGGGGACAAGATGATCATATGACTGATTTAAAACATCCACTTTTTAAGCTAAAATACTTTTGAGTTTGGTCACGGAGAGAGGGAAGCAATTAAAGAATCAATAGAGGTTATGCAAATTTGCATGTCTATAATTTTAATATGAAGATTCACTCTTGTTGACTTTAAGTAGGGGCACTAATGAGTTGAAGGTTGTAACACCATCATAAAAAGTAAGGAATTTCATTTTCTACTCATGTAAAGGTCATCCACATTCAGATGCTTGTGCTTCCAATATAATGTACCTTTGTCATCTCTAAGTGAAGGGTTGTATTGTTAGATGCATAAGATGTGCATGTGATACATCACATTTGGGAAAGTAGAACTTGAGTAAGATCAAAATTGTTCCATTTGTGACAAGAATGGACATTATGTATGTAATAATACTAGCATAAATAAAGTTGGATGAGGTTAGGCTCTCAATGTAATGATGTCAATCATAATGGTTTAAGTTAGGCTCTTAATGTAATGATGTTACTCATATTTGTTCTCAAATAATCATATAATTTTATATTGTGTGGTACTTTTTTAATATAATCACAATTTTGTATGGGACACAACTTATTTTGAGATATTATATTTATGCCGATAGGCATGTCTATTTTGGAATAAAGCTTTCATAGTTTTAATTTAATTATCAATAATTATTAGGTGTATTGTAGGGATTTAAACTTGATGTGGCCAGCCCACGTGGTCCCACGCCAGCACAATCCTTCACGGTCCTTCGCTGATATTCGGGTATTGATTATGGTTTGATTTGCAATTGAATGCGGTAGGTGATTTACAATCAACCCACGGTACTTACCTGTCCTCGCTGCGACACCTGTCCTCCTCGAAGCTGCCGAACCCTAATCTCCTTACTACCCTTTTCACTTTGTCAACTCGTGCTCATTTGGTCATTTTCACTTCGTCGTTTCGCTGCTCTGTGGTTTTGTTCTGAAGCTCGGCTCCGCCTCTGTGGTTGCTATCCGTCTGTGGTGATACACTGTTAAGTTTCTGAGGGTTTCTTGGCTAAACGATGTGGTTTGATACTGTATTCTCGTCCGTGTATCCGATTCAGGCTTTATTGGTAAGTTGTGGCTCTTTTACTTGGCATTCTGCTTGTTCTTCGTGACTGTGCTCAGTCGACTGGTTCTACTTCTGTATTTGTTGTTTGTCTCGGTCAATGGCGCTGTAATTTTGTGGTGAATGCTGGTGTTGAGGGTTTCTGGTTTGCCCAGTTGACAATGTGCAGTTTGTTGGTCTGCAACCTGGGATTTCTTCGGCATTCGGCTCTGTGCTCAGGTAATTTACTCATTCCCTGCTATAATTCTTTGTTTGCGTTTCGAGCTGTATCTAACAACACTCGGCCCCTCCATGGTCAGGGTTTCACTTCGTCTCGATGAGTTGTGGACTCGGTTCACTTTCAGGTATGACCCTCCCCTTTAGCCATACATGCTTCGCTTCTTTCTAATTTGTTTTTGACCTTACGGTTTCGTTTCTGGTTCGAGGGTTTTAGTTTAACAACAAACCCTAACTTAACTCCTTGTAATGGTTGCAGGTGACCGGCTCCGTGGTTCTCGCAAAGAGTTCGGTCGATATTCTTCCGGGTAGCTCTGTTCTTATCTTGGTGGCTCTTCGTTTTGACTGTATCTGTTTGTGTCTGTAGTCTGTGTGTGGGATGCTTCCGTGGCTCTCTGTTCTCGCTGAAATTATTTGTGTTTGTATGATGAATAGCTGTAACTTTTAATGTTTTGGGTTGCTCCAACCCGTAGCTGTAATGTAGAGGTTTGCTGTAGGTTCTGTTAGTGGATGGTTCGGTTCATCGAACCCTCATCATACAATTCATTCATGTAATTTTAAATTTGTCAAGCTTGCAATGTATTATACTGGAATATGTAATCTACGATTAAGTTCGATGTTGTTGTTGCTTACCCGGTTTCGACTGTGGGTCGTTGTTTTCTTCGACACTGTTCGCTTTTGTCTGCCTGTTGTTCACTCTCGGTCTTGACTGATATTTAGACTTGTGGTATTTGACATATTGGTCATGTATCTGCCTGCAACGATATTGGATATGCGATAATATATGTGAACTTGTTTTGTGAGTCTCTGTCACTGTGTTTGCCTGCACGAATTAATTGTACAGAAATATATATAGAATTTCTAATACAGAGGACTTATGTATTTCACTCATACATCTATTTGTGCACAGAATTTAGATGAAGGGAATTTGACATATATTTCTTTAATTCTCTCTTTCAATTGCTTAGCTGCTGAACCCCCCTGGGTTATTTTGTCTGTGTTTTTATACAATAGTCACAGGCAGTTAGATAACTGCAGATAGTTATTCCTTACAGTTTGTTAGATAGTTATTCTATTTCAGTTTTGCCTGGCAGTTACTAAAACTTACTCTACCTGTCTATTCGTTTGCTTACTTTGTCATCTTTGTTCCACAAGGGTTTGCCGTTTACATTACTCATTGATAATAATCTAATTCTAACAACTAGAATTAAAACCTGTTGCCACAGTAAAGTAAAAATAAATAAAAATTAACTAACAGAATCTAATGCTGTAGTTGACTTTGGTAGAAAATAAAACAAAAATGTAAGAACCCTGACAGACTTGCTGTCCTTTTGTCGAACTGTTCATCTTTCCCAATCTTCTTCCGAAACTTTGTTCGCCCTTTCTCGGTCTTCACCCTGTCGACCAGATGCTCCTGCATCAGGCTGCCGGGGTAAAAGAGAGATCTCATGGCTCTGTTCCATGAGTTCCTCTACCGAGTAGCCCGCCTTCCGAATCTGTGTCTCGTCGAGCCAAGAACTGTCCTCCATTGGACGGTCCTTCCACTTGACGAGATAACGCAGATACTCCTTCCTGCGCGTCTTCTTGGCTACCTGTGTGCTGATGATTCCTTCGATTTCATGGGTCTTGACCGACGGTAACTGTTTCTTCCAAAGACTGCTCTCGAACTGGGTGTCCCGTTGTGGCTGTACCATTTTTCCGTCTTCCGCCTGGGCATGATATGGGAACAGGTCTGCCACGTTGAATATGGGCGATATACCTATATCAGGTGGCAGTTGAATTTCATATGCATTCGCTGAAAACTTGCGAAGAATTTTGCATGGGTCGATTTTCTTAAACTTCAGTTTGTTATACGTACCCTTAGGAAACCGTTCCCGACGCAAATGCGCAAGAACTTCGTCTCCAACCTCAAAATGTACCTCACACCGTTTTATGTCTGCATGCTGTTTATATTTCTGCGTGCTGTCCTGTAATCTCAATTTAACTTTCTCGTGCAGTTCGCTCATTGCTTCGGCAAAATCTTCCCCGTCTGCACTCCTCCTTTCTAGCTGTCCTAAGTCGCGTAATTCATGTACTCCCCGCGGATGCATACCATATAAGATTTGGAATGGGCTAAGACCTGTGCTCCGATTAGGCGAATCGTTATAAGCGAATTCTGCCTGGGCAAGAGCTCGATTCCACAATCGCGAGTTTTCCCCTGTCAAACTTCGCAATAAGTTGCCCAAGCTCCTGTTCACCACCTCTGTCTGTCCATCAGTCTGCGGGTGATACACAGAATTGAAATTTAACTGTGTGCCCAACTTTTTCCACAGGGTGCGCCAAAAATGCCCTGTAAATTTTACATCCCTGTCTGAAACTATAGTTTTTGGTAAGCCATGTAATCGAACTACTTCTGTGAAGAAAAGGTGTGCCACGTTTGTGGCGTCGCTAGTCTTCCGGCACGGAATGAAATGAGCCATCTTTGAAAATCTATCCACCACCACCATCACTGAATCATATCCCCGCTGCGTTCTAGGCAATCCTAGGACAAAGTCAATGCTGACTGAATCCCAAGGCCTGCTTGGAATTGGTAGGGGCATGTACAATCCAGCATTCTGGCTGTGCCCTTTCGCCAGTTGGCAGATTTTACACCTGGTTACATACCTCTATACGTCCCGACTCATTTTCGGCCAGTAATAAAAATGTCCTAGCTGTTCCAATGTTTTATCAACGCCAAAATGTCCTGCTAAACCTCCGCTATGTTTCTCTTTTACTAGATTTTCCCTCATCGAACAATCCGGAATACATAGCTGTCCACCTCGAAATAACAATCCTTCCTGTAAATTAAAATCCAGCCATGGGCTTGCATTTCTTAAGACAGGATTTTGGCATGCCTCAAAGGCTTCCTTGAAATCCGCATCCATCTGGTACAAATCCTTCAAATACTCAAACCCCATCACCTGTATGCCGCTTTCCTGTAAGAGCAAGGCTCTTCTACTTAAAGCATCCGCCACTTTGTTGGCTTGCCCACTTATGTGCTTCAACACGAAAGTAAAACTTTGTAGGTACTCCACCCACTTGGCATGCTTATGGTTCAATCTGTGCTGCTGTGTTATGTACTGTAACGCAGAATTATCAGAGAACAAAACAAACTCATTACCTAGTAAGTAGTGCCTCCAATGCTTCAAGGCTTGAACCACTGCATAGAATTCTTTGTCGTATGACGAATACTTCTGCCGACTTTCATTTAGTTTCTCACTAAAGAACGCCACTGGTCTGTCCTCTTGACTGAGTACAACGCCAATAGCTGTCCCGCTTGCATCACACCGAACCTGAAAAGGTTTGCTAAAATCGGGCAGCCTTAAGATTGGCCTCTCCGTTATTTTCCGCTTCAGAAGTTGGAAACTGTCTTCTGCTGCCTTAGTCCAGCAAAAAGGTTGGCTGGCCTTTTTGATGGTCTCTAGCATTGGCGCGCAGATTTCACTAAAATTCTTAATGAACTTTCTATAAAAACTTGCTAAACTGTGAAAGCTAGGTACCTCGAATAAACTCTTTGGTGATGGCCAACTCATGATAGCTGTAATCTTCTCTGGGTCCATTTTTAACTCATTCTCTGCCACTACGAACCCCAGATAAATTAACTCCTTTTGTAGGAAAGTGCATTTCTTCAAATTTATCAGCAGTTTGTTCTGCTGCAGCTTCTCGAATACTCTTCGAATATGTTGAAGGTGTTCTCTTTTCGTCCTGCTAAAAATTAAAATATCATCCAGATAGACTATCACGAATTTTCCAATAAATTCCTTTAACATTTCGTTCATCAGTCTCATAAAGGTACTTGGAGCGTTACTCAACCCAAATGGCATAACCAGCGATTCGTACAGTCCTTCGTTGGTCTTGAAGGTTGTCTTCCATTCGTCTCCTTCTCTAATTCTGATCTGATGATACCCACTTTTTAGATCGATTTTTGTAAAATATGTTGCCCCACTAAGGCAATCCATCATGTCATCCATCCTAGGCAAGGGAAACCTGTATCGGATGGTGATCTTGTTTATAGGCCGCGAATCTGTACACATTCGCCACTCTCCACCTTTCTTGGGTGCAAGGACTGTAGGTACTGCACAGGGGCTTAAACTCTCTCTGATCAGTCCCTTATCTAACAACTCCTGCACTTGTTTGCGTACTTCTTCATTGTCCTTTGGACTCATTTTGTACGTTGCCTTGTTCGGTAAGCTTGCTCTTGGTATAAAATCAATGTGATGGTTGATGCTCCTTTTAGGAGGTAACTTATCAGGTAACTCATCAGCCGCAATGTCTTGAAATTCTTCTAACAGCTCTTGTATTTCCTTAGGCAATTCTGTTTTCTCTAGGTTCAGTAATACTGGTTTCATCCTCCTCACAACTGCAAAATTAATTTCAGTTTCATCAATCTGCTTTATGAACTGTTTTCCTCCCATTAATAACGCCTTTGTTCCACTTGATTCTGCTGAATCTTCCTCTTTGATGGGTACGAGTGTGTGTTTGACCCCATCCTTTGTAAACTTATAACAATTCGTTTTCCCATCGTGTGTCACCTTCCTGTCATACTGCCATGGTCTTCCGAGCAGTATGTGGCACACGTCCATGGGCATAATATCGCAGACCACTGTATTGTGGTACTTGCCAATGCGAAACTCTACCTCGCATTGTTCGTCAACCAACAGCTGGTGGCCTTTCTGTAGCCACGACACCTTGTATGGTGTGGGGTGCTTCAGCCGCTTCAACTCCAGTTTTTCCACCATCTCAGTGGCAACCAAGTTATCCGTACTCCCGTTGTCTATTATCACCTTGCAGCATTTCCCATGCGATTTACAGACTGTCCGAAACAGTGACTTCTGTTGTGTTGGTTCAGCCACTTCTTTGGTTGGCTTTAACAACACTTTATTCAAAAGCAATGCTTCTCCCGTTTCTGCCATATCTTCCACTTCCCGTGTTTGTGCTTCAGCTTCTTCAGGCTGAATCATAGATGTTCCTCTCTGACCTGTCTGTTCAACTTCTGGGCATTCAAAGGATCGATGTCCCTATTTTTGACACCTGTAGCACTGGAAACCAGTTCCCCTTTCGCGGCCATTCCCTCGTCCTTGCTGATATGACCGACCTCCTCTGGTGCTGTCTCCTTTGTCTGCTGTCCCTGAAGTTTTTGAGCTGCTGCCTTCTTCACTATTCGCAACACTCTTTCCTCTTCCGTAGGACTGTCCTCGTCCTCTACCATTCCCTCTCCCTCTCCTGTTATTCTGCTTCCTATTAATTTTCTCCTCAGCCTTCACAACACTCTGAAAGGCTTCTTCAATACTTCGGGGAGAAAGAATACTGATTTCATCCAGAATTTCCATCCTCAAGCCATTTACGCACCTCACTGTTTTTTCTGGAGTTTCATCCGTATAACCAGCACGTAGATTTACTCGGTAAAACTCTTCTGTATACTCTTTGACAGCCATACCCTTCTGTCTCAAATTCTGTACTCGACGACATAGTTCAACCTAGTAATCTTTCGGCAGAAATCTGCCTTTCAATTTTGCCACCATTCTCGACCATTTTCGTATGGGTAATTTGTTCAGTCTTTTTCTGTCTGCTTGGACATTATCCCACCACAAGAGGGCATGTCCTTTCAACTTAGTAGCAACAAACTTGACTCTCTTATCCTCCTTAACTTCCTCATTCTCAAAATATTTATCTAGTTCGCTTATCCAATCTAGTAGGATATCAGCAGACAGACTGCCATCGTAATTTGAAATTTCTGTCTTTGGCTTGTTGCTGGCCAATAAGATTGAACGCAACAGTCTCAATTCTGGAGCTTCTTCATCAGAAGCGTCTGCAACAGCTACTGCTTCTTCCTCACTGTCATCTCCCAATTCTGTGTCTCTGCGTCTACCCGCTTCCACTGCTTCCAAGTGAGCTGTAAGAACTCTAATCTGTTCTCTTAATCCTTCATCCGCTCCCCTACGTGCAACTCTTCCACGTCCTCGCCTTGGCGCTTGTCCTTCTGCCATCTTCCTCTAAATAATAATAATAACAAAAAAACTGCTCTGATACCAATTGATGTGGCCAGCCCACGTGGTCCCACGCCAGCACAACCCCTCACGGTCCTTCGCTGATATTTTGGTTTGATTGCTGATATTTTGGTTTGATTTGTAATTGAATGCGGTAGGTGATTATCAATCAACCCACGGTACTTACCTGTCCTCTCTGCGACACCTGTCCGCCTCGAATCTGCCGAACCCTAATCTCCTTACCACCCTTTTCACTTTGTCAACTCGCGCTCATTTGGCATTTTCACTTCGTCGTTTCGCTGCTCTGTGGTTTCGTTTTGAAGCTCGGCTCCGCCTCTGTGGTTGCTATCCGTCTATGGTGATACTCTGCTAAGTTTCTGATGGTTTCTTGCTAAACGATGTGGTTTGATACTGTATTCCTGTCTGTGTATCTGGTTCAGGCGTTTACTGGTAAGTTGTGGCTCTTTTACCTTGCATTCTGCTTGTTCTCCGTGATTGTGCTAAGTCGACTGGTTCTACTTTGTTATTTACTGTTTGTCTCGGTCAATGGCGCTATAATTTTGTGGTGAATGCTGGTGTTGAGGGTTTCTAGTTTACCCAGTTGACAATGTGCAGTTCGTTGGTCTGCAACCTGGGGTTTCTTCGGCACTCGGCTCTGTGCTCAGGTAACTTACTTATTCCCTGCTATAATTCTTTGTTTGCGTTTCGAGCTGTAACTAACATCACTCGGCCCCTCCGTGGTCAGGGTTTCACTTCGTCTCGGTGAGTTGAGGACTCGGTTCACTTATCAGGTATGGTTCTCCACTTAAACCATACTCGCTTCGCTTCTTGCTAATTCGTTTTTGACCTTACGGTTTCGTTTCTGGTTCGAGGGTTTTATTGTGTCAACAAACCCTAACTTACTCCTTTGTAATGGTTACAGGTGACCGGTTCCGTGGCTCTTCGCAATGAGTTTGGTCAATATTCTTCCGGGTAGCACTGTTCTTATCTTGGTGTCTCCTCGTTTTGACTGTATCTGCCTGTATTTGTAGTCTGTGTGCTGGATGCTTCCGTGGCTCTCTGTTCTTGCTGTAGTTATCGGCGTCTGTATGATTATTAGCTATAACATTTAGTGTTTTGGGTTGTTTTAATCCGTAGCTGTAATGTAGAAGTTTGCTGTAGGTTCGGTTAGTGGATGATTCGGTTCATCGAACCCTCATCACACAATTCATTCATGTAATATTAAATTTGACAGGCCGGCAATGTATTAGACTGGAATTTGTAATCTATGATTAATTTTGATGTTGTTGCTTACTCGGTTTCGACTGTGGGTCGTTGTATTCTTCGGCTCTGTTCGCCCCCTTTCGCCTGTTGCTCACTCTCGGCCTTGACTTGTCTTTAGACTTGTGGTATTTGGAATATCGGTCATGTGTTTGCCTGCAACGATATTGGATATGCGATAATATATATGTGAACTTGTTTTGTGAATCTCTGTCACTGTGTTTGCCTGCACAAATTATTTGTACATAAATATATATAGAAATTTCTAATACAGAGGAATTATGTATTTCATTCATACATCTATTTATGCACAGGATTTAGATGAAGGGAATTTGACATATATTTCTCTAATTCTCTATTTCAATTGCTTAGCTGCTGAACCCTACTGGGTTATTTTGTCTGTGTTTTTATACAATAGTCACAGGCAGTTAGATAACTGCAGATAGTTATTCCTCACAGTTTGTCAAATAGTTATTCTGTTTCAGTTTTGCTTGGCAGTTACTAAAACTTACTCTACCTGTCTATTCGTTTGTCTACCTTGTCTCTTTGGTCCCACAAAGGTTTGCTGTTTACATTGCTTATTGGTATTAATCTAATTCTAACAACTACAATTAACACCTGTTGCTACAGTAAAGTAAAATAAATAAAAATTAACCAACAGAATCTAAATGCTGTAGTTGACTTTGGTAGAAAATAAAATAAAAATGCAAGAACCCTGACAGACTTGCTGTCCTTTTGTCGAACTGTTCATCTTTCCCAATCTTCTTCAGAAACTTTGTTCGCCCTGTCTCGGTCTTCACCCTGTCGACGAGATGCTCCTGCATCAACAGGTTTCCAAGATTAGATTGGATGAGCCTATAACCATCTTCCCTATTAAAATTATCAGGGTTTTTCTGGATTTCGAGGGCTTCTGGAATAATACGAGACTAGTAAAAAGAGGCAAAAGAAAAACATCTGAGAGTGGTTGTCATCATTTTGGCTGGGATATCACCGATATGCATTGTTATATTGGCGAGCATGCTCTAACAAAAATTAAAAATTAATTGTGGAGAGAGAGTTTCTCTTCTCAATATTACGAACCAATTAAATAACTAAACTAGGACACTTGGATGAATGGTTTTGACACCTAGTAGGTGGTTGGAATTAGATTCTCCAATACTCACCCTTAATTAAAACCACATGAAAATTTAATTAAGATGTCTACTGGTCTATGTCTCAGCTAGACTTACAATTTAAAATTTTGACTTCAACTAGATTTACTTTTCTTATTTTCTTCTTTTCTTCTTCCAGGTCTCGTAGCCACTAAATTGCTTCATCTTTTTCTTCTCGTTGTAGTCTTCAAATTTCAATTTCTTCATTTGTTGGTGTAGGTCTTCCATTTTTCCAGGTTGTCTAAGCGTGTCTTGGACCTCTTCAAAAATCAACTTGTATGTGGACTGCTGCCACATGCCATCTTTTCTTGTGTGATCTTCATCATCAATTTGTTGCAACATAAGTTTATAATAAAAAAATATTTCTTCATAACTCCAATACCTGAAAATTTCATTTATGTTCTCATCATCCAAGATGTCTTCAACATGCATTTCTACAGCTTCTATGCAAACTTTATCAAGGCATGGTGTTGCAAGCCATGCTTCAAGGAAATTTAACTCTTCTTCATAATCGTTATGTGTACCTACACATTGGAAATCAATGGTAAATGTAAAAATATCTGCAGAACCACATTGGTTCTGTTCATTCTTCTCTGCAATGAGAGCTTTCTCCTGTTGTGCTTCCTTCTTTAACTTTGCTTTTGTCTCTGTTTTCTCGTTGTGGGCTTCCTTCTTTGGCTCTTCTTCTATCTCTGTCTCTTCAGCTTCTTCGCTAACTAGTGTTGTTGCAAACAGGTTGTCTTCCACTTGGTTTTTAGATTCAAGTGGGTTTTTATCACAGAATAACATCATGTAGATATCATGTTTTTGTTGCATCATTTGCAACCACACATCATGAGGTAACAAGTCTTCATCAAATTTAACATCAGCAAATTGAATTGTTGGATTAACCATAACATTGGCTGCTCCATTGGCAGTTTCACTATCATCAACAAGCTCTTTTGCTGGATTCAACAAGTTGTCATCAATAAGCTATATTGCTAGATTCACCAAATTTTTGTCCACTTGTGGCTGAGCACCATGGGATTCAACAAACTTTTAATCTTTTTGTAGATATGTTGTTATAGATCCACCTCCATCTTCAACTTAAATGCTCCCCCTTACACCAAAACTCTTCTCAACGGTATCTCAAGCCTCCTTTCATATCATGGCATCTGAAATGAGGGGAAGAATGAAATCCTTCTTCCATTTCACCTCCAAATCTAAAAATATCAAAAACATCTCTTTCTCTCACTTTGACCAAGTTCTCGACCTCTTAGCTTTTCCATTGTTGAATGTTGGCTCACTACGACTCAACAAGAAAATTGACTTGACGGTATAGCCGTTTCCTACAATCAAAATACCTTTATTGTGGCTTCTCTACTACTTCACTTTTACAAAAAAGATAAATATACCATTTCTCTACAAAAATAATGTTTTCATAAAGGCTTTCACGCTCTCTTTTTTTCTTAAATATTACAATGTGAACAACCAATTAGAACGATGTCATTGTATTTTTTTTTAACAAACCCCTTCCTTTTGTAAAATGTATCAACGAAATTATTTTAAGTGGAAAATTGCAACAACCACTCTTAAATGTTTACAAAAACAAGTTTAAAACAATATCCTGTATAGGATGATGGAAGGTCTTTTTAAAAAAAATATTAAACCATAATTGTTTGCCTTAACGAATTTACTAAAAAGGGTCCTTGGCATTTCGTGCTTAGACTTTCTTTGTGCCAAACTAAAGACTTGAATTTTCTGTGTACCTTGTGCTCCAAATCTGCGTATTTCTCCCAATCGAATTGCGCCACTTTTCTTTGTTCATCATGCTTCAAATTTGCATCCCTCTCCCAATTGAATTGGGTGGGCATATGCGTCTTTCCCCCAATAAAATTGGGCGAGATTCTTTTTGTTTAGTGTGAAGTCAAATTCATGTAGGATTCTAGATCCTTCTACACCGTCATTAGTTTCTAGATCTCCATCTAAATCACATGCAGGATTCTAGATCCTTCTGCACTTCCATTAGTTTCTAGATCTCCATCTAAATCACATGCAGGATTCTAGATCCTTCTTCAGCCTCTATAAATTTGTAATTGCTCTGGCCAAGGAAAGCAAGCCAAGGTCCAGGCCTGTTACGTAATGCAAAGTGATTTCTGTTCTGGAGTGATTGTTTTATCTATTCCGTTGTTTTTGACTGAGTAATCTTGTTGTTTCTCCATTTGTATGTCTCTGCGAATTATTCTCTGCTATTGCTATCTAAGTCTCTGAGTATAAATCTGTTGTGTGTTATGTATGCTCTGATCTAACAACTAGTATCAGAGCCAGGTTCAAATATCCACTGTGCAAGCCGCTTAGTGCCATCACCTGACTTTGGCAGCGTTCGTTAAAATGTTGGTGTTACCTCTGGAGCTGTTGAAGGATCTATCCAAGAAATAGTTGAGGAAAGCTGGAACTAAAAGACAGTTGCTGCAAGAAAAATAAGGTCGTGGACCTATGTTGAAACGTGTTGCTAGAGTTTGAAACGTGGAGATCCATGGAGATTAGAGTTGAAACGTGGTGTTCGTAAGTTTTTTTTACATCAAGCTTGCACGTATACGTTAAGTTTTTTCTCAAACCAACATTTGTATGTGTGACATGTGAAAAGGTTAAAACATTATATATGTTTTTTTATATTTATTATGAAACATATATAATTATATGTTGGGATTTTGAAAAGTATATTTTAAAAGGAGCAGGAATTTTGAAAAGGGTATTTTAAAAGGAGGAAGGTCATTATTACTAAATTTTAAAGAATAATAATTAAAGTTTTATTTTTAAGTGGAGTTTTTTGTGTTTTTGGGCGTGAATTTGATTGAAAATGGAGACAATAGTTACACATATGGAGAAGTTGAGTGGGGCTAATTTTGCCCTATGAAAATCACAGATGGAGGATATACTAATTTTAAAGGATCAGTATTTGCCGATTAAGGGCACAACAAAGAAACCCTCATTGATGACAAATGAAGAGTGGAATAAGCTAGATAGAAAGTTGATTGCAACAATATGCCAATATTTAGCAAAGAATGTTTATTTCAATGTGTCCAGAGAAAAGATGACAGAAGGATTATGGAAGAAGTTCCATGATCTATAAGAGAAGAACACGAAATCAAACAAAGTGTTCTTGATGAAGACGCTTTATAATCTCAAAATGAAGGAGGGTGCTTCAGTTGCTGAGCACTTGAATTCATTTAATATTATTACTAATCAACTTGCCTCTGTTAAAATCATTTTAGATGATGAACTTAGAGTCATTTTGCTAATATGTTCTATGTAAAACAGTGGGGAAAATTTAATTGTAGCTATGAGCACTTCAGCAATTACAGGGACCTTGAAGTTTGATGATGTCAGCAACAATTTAATGAATGAGGAGCTGCGGCGCAAGTCAATTGCAGAAAACTAGGGAGGAGAGGCTCTAGCTCTAGCTGATCGTGGTAGGAGAATGGATCGAGGCCGGCAAGGGCGATCAAGATCTGGAGGCCAATCAAAATCAAGGAGAGGCAAGATCATCTTCTTTCATTGCGGAAAATCGGGGCACATGAAGAAAGAATGTCGATTCTGGAAGAAAGGACAAAAGGATCAAAGGCCGTCCAGTACAAATCACAAGTCATCCAGCACAAATGAAGGTGAGATTATTGCTGTAGCCACAGATGGTGACGTGTTGTTAACTGTTTCAGTAGAGAATGCATGTGTATATACATCTAGCAGTGGCTTTGATTGGATCCTTGACTCTGGGGCATCTCACCATGTAACCCCATGCAAAGATAGTTTTGTTTCATATAATCCTGGTGATTATGGTAGAATGCATTTGGGGAATAGTTATTTTGTAGTATTGTTGGAGTGGGAGATGTCCAAATCAATATGAAAGATGGACAAGATATATTGTTGAAACAGGTTAGGCATGTACTAGAAATGCGCATGAGTTTAATCTCTATGGGACGACTGGATGATGAAGGCTATTCCACAAGCTTTGGAAAAGGAGGCTGGAAAATTAGCAAAGGAGCATTGGTCGTGGCCAAAGGACCCAAGACAGGAACATTATACACATTGAAGACACTGATAGGAAAATCAGATTTGGCTGCTGTCACAAAAGAAGGAAATTCAGCAGATCTGTGACATAAGTGCTTGGGTCACATGCGCAAGAAGGGCTTAAAAATCCTTTTTGGTAAAAATTTATTGCCAGGTTTGAAATCCTACAATCTTGATCTTTGTGAGCATTTTATATATGGTACACAAAGAAGGGTTTCATTCCTTAGAGGTGGCCATGACAGAAAGAAAAATGTGTTAGAATTGGTACACTCAGATGTGTTTGGGCCTGTTAACATC
>APFE031051713.1:177399-216315 GCA_000404065.3 Pinus taeda | reverse complement strand
TTATTTTAATAATCTAATTTTCAATTTATTTCAATTAATTGGTCAAAGGGTGAATCTTTAGCAATTTGTTTTACATAATTTCTCAATTTACTAAAATAAAAAAATAATCATCTTAAAAAAATATTCTTTACAATTTTAAAACATATAAATGTTTTTTTATTTAAATTCTTTAATAAAGGTATATTCCAATTAAAATGGAACTAGGTTAGTTTATTTAATATTTTTGTCATTCATTTCTCAAATTATTTATGCTAAATGTTTCTTGAACTCCCTTTGAAAAATTTCAAATGTTCTTGTATCACCTATTAAATATTAATTTCTATTTACAAAAGTTTTTATCATTATTTTAATAGATACATTTCTTTATTATTATTATTATTATTAAGTCCATTCACTTTAATAATATTAATAAGACTAATATAACACCTTTGAAGGTTTATTATTTTAACATTTTACTTTCAGAAATTATTTCCCTTTTTGTCAAAAATTATCGGTTAAATTTTTTATTGATAAATTAAAACCTTTACGTCAAATATTCTCTTTCAATTAATTCATCAAAGGTTGTATCTTTATCAAAAGTTTTTATATAATTTCTCAATTGAAACTTATCAATTTGTTAAAATGAAAAATAATCATCTTACAAAATAACCTTTACAATTTTAAAATCGGTAAACATTTTTTTTAAAATCATTTAAAAAAGTACATTTGATACATCAAATTGCAATTGGTTAAATGTACCTTATGAAATTATAAAATCAATACACACCCAGCGTGCATGATATGACGGCTGGGGCGGATGGCTTTCGCTCCCCCCGCCGTGTTCGAACCCTAGGGAGGTCCCCCCTTTGGTGATATGTGACAGCATTGTTGTATTTGCTGGCTTCGGCCTTATTGTATTCTGGTTTCGGCCGTATTCTGATTGGTTTCGGCCATATTGTATTCTCGCTTTGGTCTTATTTTGACTGGCTTCGGCTATATTGTAAGAAACATGTGATTTTCCAACGGGGAAGAAATCCAGCGGGAAATACATCTTAATATAACTTAATTTGTCATTGATGCTTAGATGTTGTTATAGAAAATATAATTTGAATCAACGAAAGATTTAGCACTGCCGATTCACTCATCAGTTCAATTGAAATGCTTTTGGGAATAAAATAATGTAACAATCAAATGTAAAGTGCAACTAAGAGGATACAATTACAAACTACTGCTAATTAAACTCAAATTTCAAAGGGTACTGCACTACAAATTTTGTTTTAAAAAAGCGTAAATAACTCCTAAATATGGAAATACCCAAAAATTCATAAATAATCCTAAAACATGTGAAAATGATTTTTATTAATTTAAAGAATATACCCTAAGCAATGTGAAAAACTTAATATTAACTAAATCAGTTATAAAAATACAATTACAATCATCTAATAAATACAATTAGTGGTTGATATATTAATAAACCACATTAATTTAAAAAGTGAAAAATTATATATATATATATATGTGTGTTTGTTTGGGGTAGCTCAAGTGGCAATGGCCGTGGAATGAAGTCTTACCGATCTGGAGATCTTGGGTTCGAATCTTGTGCTACCTTCCCCGAACTGGAAATCTTTGGTTCGAATCTTGTGCTACCTTCCCCGAACTGGAAATCTTTGGTTCGAATCTTGTGCTACCTTCCCCGTAACCAAGTAAATAATGAACATATAAAATTGAAAATAAAAAAGTTTTACCAAACTTAACAAAAATATATATATATATTTTCCTAATAAAAATTAATAATATTGAAAAACGTATATAATATGACGTTTAAGGTGAAGGTCTTACTCATTATTTTTATAAGAGTAAAAGAGTGCAGAACGAGATTAAATATGATGAAGGCTAACTACTAACACAACTGAAACGGTTGGAATGGACAATTTTATTATTAACCAGATAAATATTAGGAAAATTTTAAATTAAAATCAATAAGTTGAAAATTAATTAATAAAAGAAGGATAAAGGAATTTTGGGAAATAAAAACATGAGTTAATAATATTGGTATAATTTATACTATTATCAATAAGTTGAATATGAGAATGGTATTAATTTTATATATATATATATATTCATTATTTAATTAAAAAATAATTATGGATGAATATTGAGAATAATAGTATGTTTATTAATATTAATATTATAATATAATGTTAATATGATAAATAATTTAAATTATAATACAAATGTAGTTTATATTATTTGGAATTATTGATAATATCTAATAGTATGGATTAATGTTAATAATTATTAATAGTTTGAATATTATATTAAATAATATTATTTCTATTATATGATATTTATAGTATATTAGTTTAGTTAGGTTAGTTGTTTGTTTGTTTGTTTTTCTTTCTTTCTTTTCTTTTTTTTTTTTTTTTTTTTTTTTTTTTTTTTTTTTTTTTTTATTAATACTTTGAAAGTAATATTATTATTATTATCCTCGGATGCGGATGCTTAGACAACTAACATTCTGGATGGGACAGATGTGGTGCCAAGAGGCACGATACATGCCCACACGGTACAACACAATCAACATGCAAATAAATGAAGGGTCCGGTAATATGGTTAATGCAGTGTTCACTTGCGCGATGTTCATCGGCTCTGTTCCACCATCCCTGTCCGACACCATGGTCCATGTGCTCGCACACGCTGGCTCGCTTCAAACTTTGGAAACATTCACTGCGACAATTAATTTGGATGATTCTCGAGACCTGCAGGAGATTAAGGTTTTAAAGCTCAATTGCGAGCCGATGGGGATGCAAATCCTGGTGACTCAGTCGCAGAATTCTTCAAAAAATTGTTGGAGCTCTGAGTTTGGCATAGTTTATGCGAGTCTCATCCTCCCTGATGATAATGGTGGCTTAAACGAAGAGGCGACTCTGTCTCCAAACTCCGGACGCACGACAGAGCTGCCTTTGTCCTCAACTCGGTTGATTTCTCAGGCACCAGGCCTGCGAATTGTAGTGTTCCAGTTATCAGCCAGCCTGGTCGTAGTGGTCACGCACTCCGCTGGCTCAGTCTTCATCGCCACTCCGCCTCGCTCTCTCACCACTGCTTTGGACATCCTGATGCCTTGGCGTCGCCATCGTATGAGGTCTCGTCGGGGACAGCTCAGGAGGGTGCCTTCCAGCCCATCCACTGCGTCGACCTCCCCTTCTAGCGACTTCTCAGTTGGGCATTACCCGAGCACGCGAAGCGAAAGAAGCCCAAGAGGGAGAACTGAGTGCTCCTCAGGAAGGACCAGAACCTGTTTATGCTCGGACATCGAATATCTAGTTGGAGATTGGCAGAGAGCCTCTGCAGGTTCCTGAGGCACCAGCAAGCAACGCTCTGAACGTGGACATGGCGACGGATGACCTTGGTCCATCCAACACAACAGCGACTCCTGAAGGAAACATTTATGATACCGGTTGGTGCTAGATTATTGAAGAATCTCCTGATGTTTAGCTTGTTTTTTCATGTCATGACAGTTCGACCAGCGGCCCATACTATTGGGCATGTTTTTGTTCAGATGGTGAATGGCATTTCAGTTCTTTTTGTTTTTTGTAAACTCAGAAAAAGGTGCAAGACTGAGCTCCCTGTACTGGAGTAGTCACATTCCATGTACATCTTGACACCTTTGCCTCTCTGTAGGGCAATGTTTTAGACTTTGGTCTCGCTGTAATTTTATCTCCTTTGTTAATAGACTAATCATACTCAGAAAATAAAATAAAATTTATTATTATTATTATTATATTTCTTATTTTTATTTATAATAATAAACTAAAACTTTTATTATTGTATTATTTTTATATTATTATATCACATTAAGATTAATATTATTTTAGTAATATTTATTCAATAAAAATAAATATATTCTAGTTTACAGGGTCTTGGATAGATGGTGATGGGTTTTATTAAGGGATTCTTTTGATGTGAAGTTATGTTTAATTCGCCCGCTCGGGGTGACTATTGGACATGATGAAGATGTAGTCTCCCCAGCTTACAAAATAATAATTATAAAATATTCCAATATATAATATAATGTTATTATTATAATGTTAATAATAGTATTAATCTTAATAAGATTAATAATAACCATAGAGATTAAGTATTCATCAATGTAAAAAGCATTGTTATAAATGTAAAGAGACTAGGGTTAAAAGCTCATTAAACATAAAGTAAATATGAAGAATAATCTTATAAAGAAAAAATGAACTAAACTTTGTTAATTTTAAGTAATTAATGTTATTAATTTTAAGGTTAGAGTGTCCTCATTATCATTGAACCTAGCAGCTATTACCATTTCTGGTGGGAGGTGGCAAAGGTACCAGTAATAGGCTGTGAATCATTGTTTTATGGGGCGTACTCACTGCGAACTAGCTCAACATCAATGAACTACAGGTATTCAGAGATTCTAAAGGCTCCATAGATTGGATCAAGGGGTTCTCTTGCTTTCAACCTCCTTTGTTGACGTATTGGATGAAGCACATCCATATTTTGGAAGGATCATTTCAACACATCACCTATCAACATTGATCCATCTTAGGTAAGGATCTAACATGAGCCGATCGGGATTAAATTTCTCCATGTGCAAATTTCTTTATAGTGCAAAACACAATGTTATTTTTCATTGTTTAAATTGTATTTTATTTTTAAATGCTAAATAGAGTATATATAGGACCAAATAAACTTTTTAACCATAATTGGCATAATTTTTTTTCATGATTACATAATTTTTTTAAATGATATATATATAGATAATTGACATTAAAATATTTTATATGACAGGTACATCTAAATTAAAATGATTTTTTATTTTTATTATAATGTATTTTAAGTATATTCAATATTAATCGTATTAAATATTTTTATATCGATACCCATATTGATTTTTTTATACATAACATTAAAAATATTTATTTAACACACACACACACACACACACACACACACACACACACACACACATATATTAGTTAACATAGATCTTCAAATAGTTTATCTAAAATATTTTTGAAAAATATAAACATCTTACAAACACATATTTTTTACTTCTAATTACTTTCATATTCATTTTTTTTAATTAGAGCCGACATTGCTTTTCTATTTAGAACATATATATCTATATATTTATTATATATATATATAATATATATATATATATATATATAATATATAATTATATTATATATATATATATATATATATATATATATATAATTTAAGGGAATGAAGGGACAAACATACTTACACATCCCCCCACACAAGGCTATAGAATATTTTCCCTAAATAGCTAAAAAATAATGATATGAAATCCATGTGCCTAACCTAAAATATTTTGTTTCTCGTCTAAACATATGCCCTCCCTCCTCCTACAGAGGGTGAAGATCTTACCTGAAAAAGCATAATAAATAACAACCACATAAAAATTAAATTAAGAAAAATGAAAAATGTGTAGAGAAATCCAAATAGAAAGTTGCTAATATTTGCATGATGAGTGGTAGATGCAATAAGGTCTATTGGTGGGTAATATTGATAAATAAATTAACCTATGACATCCTCACTTTTGTTGAGTTATCAAGTGCAATAGATACAAGCACAATATTTCTGAAATACTGGTAATTACTTCTAACGATACATATCTTCTTTTAACAATTCCACTTTATCATTAAGCAATTACACTTCAAAAATTCAACGATAAACAATAAAGACTGTAGAGATCAAATGCATAAAGAGAACACAAGATTTACCTTGGGAAAACCCACTTGGGGGAAAAACCTAACAACCTTCTTCTTAGAGAAATTATTCAATTCAACAAGAGATACATCTAATGCATCTAGTCAACTACGAGGTCAAACTAACTAGCAAAGCTTATGGTCAAACCTAGTCCACAACCCTCAAGTTAAGCCCTTAAACTACCCTGCAACTCAACCCTGCAACTTCGACCTTGCAACTTTGGCCTTGCAACTTTGACCCTATAACTTTGGTCCTTCAACTTGGCCCCACCCATAAAATGTTGCCCATAATTCACACGTGCAAACTCTAGAGAGAGATATGCAAGAGAGAGAGAGAGAGAGAGAGAGAGAGAGAGAGAGAGTTCTTTCTTCTTTGTCCTTCTTATCCTTCATTTGGATGCCCAAAAAATATCTTCCTTGTGTGAGGTCGAAAGCCTATATATACTATTATGCCTTTGTGAATAGGAGTCTTTGTTCATTGGGGATGGCATTACTTGAGGGTGGTTCGACTTGACTATTTTGGAGCCAAAAATTCAAAATTTGAAATTTTCTCTCTTAATTTCGGCATGAAGAAATGTCTTACAATAATTATTTCAAGGGTTAAATAATCCAAATGACATGAAGAACATGTCTTACAAATTCTTTATACATTACAAGGGCTAAAGTATAAATTATGAAGACTAGCAATAGCTATAAAATTCAACACTCCCTCTTAGCTAGGGAGGTATTCTTAATGACTAGACAAATGTTCTCCTTGTGAACAAATTTCTATAAGAAAAAGGTTATAACAAATAATTACCATAATTGGGTTAGAATTGTGACACATTGTAATCCAGTGACATCAATCATTTACCATAATTCGGGTTAGCACTTCATAGCTATGGTATATCCTCACCATAATTCGGGTCAATGCTTCAGACACATGGTAAATCAATTGCATCAACTAATCCCATCATTCAGGTTAGTACTTCAAACCTATGGTGTGTGCCCATCATAATTTGAGTCAGTACTTCAGACACATTGAATATCATTTAACATACAACTAGTTGCCATAATTCGGGTCAGTGCCTAACACATGGCATCCAAACTTGTCTTGGTTCACCATCATTTGGGTCTATGACACATGATGAATTGCCAAAGGCCAAACTTTAACAACATAATCCATGACTCGATGCTAAATGAATATGATGCTACATGACCATTCTTCCTAATTCAGGTCATATATGACACATGAAGAATGTTAGTCCTCTGCTAGACCATTCTCCCTAATTCAAGTTAGTGTACTTGACATAGGGGTCATCTCCCTAATGTGGGTCACAATACTTAGCATAGGGAGAATGTCAATCCATGATGCTATCTCATTAACGCTCCCTCTCAATGAGAGAGGCACTCTCCACAAGTCCAAGCTTGTCTCTAAAGTATACAAACTTCACTCGAGATAGAGGCTTCGTAAGAATATTAACAATTTGCTCATCAATGGATATATTAGAGCTTCATTGCTCCCTTCTGTACCATGTCATGAATGAAGTGGTACTTGATCTCTATTTGCTTTGACCTATCATGGAAAGTTGGATTCTATGTCATATTCACACAAATTTTATTATCACAATATGTCACGACTAGCTCGAGCACATGATTATACAATCTCGTGAGTAAATTTCAAAGCCATACTACTTCACAACTCCCTAAGCTAGCTGCATTATATTTTACCTTGGAATTATTGAGTGCGACAAATTTTTGCTTCTTATTCATCCATTAAATCATAGTGGAGCCCAAAATAAAACAACTCTTGAGGTACACTTTCTGCCTTCAATGCTCCCTGCCCAATTTGCATTGGTATATCCTATAGTTGTATATCATTGTTTGAGACATATCTCAAACCAAAGTCAACTGTACCACACAAATATCTCAATATGTGTGTTGCTGCTATCCAATGATTATGTCTTGGTTCGACATGAAACTGGCTCAATGTGTTCACTACAAAGCAAATGTCTGGTCTGGTATTAACCAAATACATCAACGAGCCAATCAACTTTCTGTACATGGATGGATCTACTAACCAGACTTGGTGTCTCTCAAATTTATTAGATTTGTAACCATGGGAGTCGACATCGACTTACAATCCATCATTCCAAACTTCTATAGGATCTTGATGATATATTTTCCTTGAACATGAAAGATTTCACTGGTTTTCAGCCATATTTTTAGCCCAAAATAGTAGTGCATCAACCCAAGATCCTTATGATCCAAATTTATGCTGGAACGAAATGAAATACAAAATTAAACAAAAACCCAAAGGTACAACGAAAACTGAACTTCTATTGATTAATAACAAATACTGAAAATAGTTTACATGCAGAATGGAAATAAACTAGCTCAGGCAATGGTAGTTTATCTCTGAGAAGAGATGTGATGACTACATGTCTTTTAAACTTTGTTACAATGAGGTTCAAAGGCCTATTTTTAATTGAGAAACAATGGAAAACCCTAAAAATCCAAAAACACAACCCTAAGAGATGAAGCACCAAAAGTCTATAGGCCCAGTTGGGGTAAATTGGTACATCAACTTCTCGGGGTCATAACTTTGACATACAATCTCCATTTGACACGTACGATACCTTGCTAGAAATATCTATATGAGGACTAAAAATTTCGACTACAAGCCCTTGTTACAATGTGTGGTTTTTCCCGTTTTCCAAAAAAAATGTCGTCTAGGCCTTGAAAAAAAACTTTGGAAGTTCAAGACTTGAAAAACTACCAAAAATAGTAAATTATGCTACAATTAAGGAATTGAAAGAAACGATGTTTGGGGTCTAGGTGGAATAGGCGGGTGGCCACCAATATCAACCTGGACCATCTTCGTATCAAATTTAGAGGCTAAGTCCCTCTTACTTTGAATAATGAGATGCTCCACACCTGTTAGAAATAAGTCATCAATGTACAATAATAGAATCACATGTTTATTCTTCTCGATCTTGAAGTATAGGTTTGGATCAACATCACTTTTGGAGAAACCAAGTCTTGTTACCTGCCAATCCATGTATACCAAGCTCTCAGTAGTCGCTTAAGTCCATACAAGTCTTTCTTCAACCTACAAATGTGAGACTCTCTACCATGGACCTCAAAACCTTGAGATTATTCAATATACACTTCTTCCTCAACTACGCCATTAAGAAAATAGAAAATTTCATCCATTTGATGTAAATTCCAATCCATAGAAGAAGCAATATAATTAATAGATCTAATGGTAGTGTACCTGGTAACTAGAGAAAAAATCTCATCATAATCTTCTCCCTCTTTCTGGGAGAACCCTCTAGCCACAAATCTCACCTTTTATTTCTATATATTGCCATCTACTACATGTTTAATCTTTTATATCCATTTGGAGGACACCACTGATTTTCCTTCAGGTCTAGGCATAATCTCCCATACCTCATTCTTCATAATCGATTGGTATTCCTCCAACACTGAATCCTTCCAAACTTGTTGGCTAGTTGTTGCTTCAAAAGTGGAAGTTTCAACATCAATGAGATTCGTCATCAAAGCGACATAACCAAAATACCTCTTTGGCCTCTTGCTTTTCCTGAAGGATCCATGTGGTGTTGCATGTCCTTTTGCTTCCTGCAAAGTAGATCTTAGCCAAGCTAACCTCTTTCTTATTTCAGGAACAACAATCAGGTCCACTAGATAGTTAAGCCCTTCTGGCTCACCTTTATGATCAATAGGATGTTCTGAAGGATTTGATGGCCCAAAGTCTTCTTCTTCCTTGGGATCTTCACATTCTTTGTCCTCATCAGAGTCCATGGGAACTTATTTGGATTTCCAATAGGCCCCATTTTCATCAATGGTCACAACCCTGCTAATTCCAACCTGTTTTTGTCTTGGAACATATATTCTATAGGCCTTTGATGACTCACTATAACCAACAAATGTCCCTTTATTTCCCGAAGGCTCTAACCTCCCTTTCTTATCTTTAGGTACATGAATATAAACATAGAAACTCAAAATTCTCAAATTACCAACCTAAGGTTTTTGTTCGGTGAACACTTTTTCATGAGTCTCATCCTCCAAAATTCGATGAGGACTTCTATTTTGAATGTAGACAACAACCATTGATGCTTTGCTCCATAGGAACATAAGCAAGTCTTGATGATGCATCATTGTCTTCACAGATTCTTCAATAGAACTATTCTTTCTTTCAACAACTCCATTTTTTTATGGGTTGTAAGGGACTATTATCTCCCTCTTAATTCTAGTTTATTTGCAAAAGGCAATGAGGTTCTCGGAGGTATATTCTCCTCCATTATTAGAACTCAGGATCTTGATCTTCTTTCCATTTAAGTTTTCAAATTTAGCCTAAAATTTGTGGAACTTGTCAAAAACTTCATCCTTCGTCTTCATGAAGTAGGTCCATGTCTTGTGAGGGAAATCATCAATAAAGATTACATAGCACAAAGAGCCTCCAAGAGATTTCACTGGGATCATACCACATACATAAAAATGAATTAGATATAAACTTCATTGGATCTACTTTCACTGCTTAGAAAATGTTTCTTTACATTCTTCCCAAGCACACATCCTTTACATACTCCTTCATGTTCTTCTTGAAAATATGGAACACCTGCAACCATCTACTTTAACACTAGAAAATATTTATAATGAAGGTGAGCATATCTTCTATGCCAAAGCTCACATGGATTAATATCATTATGTACAAGTGGGTGAGTAGGTTGTTTCAAAAGTATATGCAAACTTCCTTCACGAATTCCAATTACTCTAGCGGAATCTATACTAGATTTTTTAGGCCAAACAAGAACTTTTCCATCAATAAGTGATACTCTATCTCCTCTATCTTCCAAGTATGACATATAAACTAAATTCTCATTCAAACATTGTACATTTAATATGTTTCTAAGATGAACATTATCGCATAATTCAAGCTTAATGGATTTCTTCCCAATGCCTTTGACTGCAAAATTGTTGTTGTCTCCAAGTTCCACCTTTTGTGATAATCTTCTTCCCGTCAAACTTATGAGGTTTTATCTATCTTCTATCATGTGCCTTGAGGATCCAATATCTACTAGCCACAAGTCTTCACTATCTGCAATAGAACTAGTAAAAGTAGAGAAATAGAAGAATTCTTTATTACTTCCATCTTCATTCTTGGGTCCTTTTAAAGTTCTTCAAAAATCTGTTGCGAAGGCATGCCGCTTTCCTTTTCTCTTTCTATCATTTGATGTTTTAGGATAATCATTTATAAAGTGACCAAATTTATGACATTGATAACATTGTACTTTTGACATATCTCTCTTTCCTTGAGGGGCAAGTCTTTTTTTTTTAGGTCTTATTCCTTCATTTCTTCTTTGAAAGCTAAACATCTTTGTTCCTCCACCCTTTTTGAAACATGCTGCATATGTCTCAGAGTCACCTTCTTCGGATCTTTGAATCTTTCCTCTTGATATGAGTCTTGATTCTTCTTGAGTACACGCAATCCATAGTTCATCAAATGTTTGCACATATCCCTACTGCAAATGAATCCCATGATTTATGTAAACCATTAAGTGCTCTAGTTACTAGTTCCTTTTTAGGGATGATTTCATCAATTTCTTGAAGTTGATATCTCAATTGAGAAATCCTCATGAAATATGAGGCTATAGTATCATTCCTTGTCATTATAACATCACACATCTCATTCTTCAAATTCATTGCTTGACCAATATTGTAGATAGTATACAAACCAATTAGGACATCATATAGTTTCTTTGAAGAGTAATGATTTGCAATAAATGGGATCAAATTTTCTCTGACAGAATCTATAATGATACTTCTAGCTGTAATGTCATCTTTCTCAAGTTTTCAATTTTCTTCATCTTTTTTAGATTCAATAACCTTACTCTTCGCATCAGCCAAGAGATCCTCTTTTGCAAGAAGAAGATCAATTCTTGTTTTCCAAACCCTAAAGTTTTTAGCTCCTTCTAATTTGTTTTATGCATGCTTATGATAACCCATAATCATAAATAAGCAAATAAAATGTAGATATAGGTCTTCCTTAAGAGTGATCTCTTACTAAAGCTTCTTCAAGAGTGGTCTCAATGCCCCTTTTCATTGCCTAAGATCTGATACCATGTTGAGTTTTGAAGTGAAATAGATACAAGCACAATATTTTTGAAATAATGATAATTATTTAATGATATATATATTATTATATATATATATATAATAATATATATCCTGTTTTTTAACAATTCAAGTTTACCATTAAGGAATTACACTTCAAAAATTCAACCATGAACCATAAATACAATAGAGATCATAATGCACAAGAGAACACAAGATTTACCCTGGGAAAATCCACTCGGGGGAAAAGCCTAGCAACCTTATTCTTAGAGAAATTCTTCAGTTCAACAAGAGATACATCTAATGCAACTAGTCAACTATGAGGTCAAACTGACTAATAAAGCTTACGGTCAAACCTGGTCCATAGCCCTCTAGTTGTTTGGCCACTAATTTGTCATTATCATTATCATTTCTTAACATCTATTTCATCCATTTTACCATTCTTTTATCACACCATTTATCATAATTTCTCATATAATGCTATCTCATATTTATTTATGCTCTTGTGGTTAAGTAATGTTCATCTTCCCTTATTTTGGAATATATTAAAGATTATTATGCATGATTTTGCCAATGATGGTTTATGAAGAGATTTTTTTTATAATATAACTCATGGTTTCTATCTCCAAGTTATCATCTAGATTGCAAATCCAAGCTCCAACTCACTGTCAAACATTCTAACTCATAAATTCGCTTGATAAAAAGTAACAATTTTGCGTTGGATTTTGCAGGAAAATGAGGACAAGTCTCAAAATTGTGTGACATGGGTTTTTTGCAGAATGGCCTAATTTAGTGTATCATGAATGATTTTCTAAAATTCGCTTTTGTTTGAGATATACATGTGGTTATTTGAAGGTGATTTTACCATATTTACTATTGTGGTCGATTGACAATTTTCCCCAAATGCAATCAAATTCGACGTGCTTTCAGTTGATTGATGATGGAGAGATACTTCAGATATGATCTTGTTAATTGATCCATTGTAGACAATCTAAAGTTGTAATAAATTTATTTCTTAATATGTTCATAGATTATAAAAATTAGTTTCGGGAGATTTGGTTGTGATTTCCTTGTGTATTTAAATGAAGCAATTCATCACAAAATGCTAGGCAACAATTGTAGAGAATTAATGAAGGATCAATGAGTAATTGTGTTTGGATTTGTCAAGCATTGATTTGATTGTAGTTTGTAACCTTATTCCAACATCTTGTTTAAGGAGAAAGGTCCCCCGCCTCTAATCACGAATCGTTGTTGCTATATAGTAAGTAGATCTATTTTATCTTCTTTATTATTACATTTAATTTGTTGTTTCCATCATTTTCCATTTGTTGTAACCTCTTTGCATTTATTGTTTTCTTCATAATTACATTTTCTATTTCTTTCATGCTTGCATTTAGTATTTCCTTACCTTATATACAACTATATACAAATTGTTGTTTCTAATTTATAGTATATGCATTGAAGAGTGTTATGATTATTGTGTGACGCACAAATTTTTCTATTCATTTCTAATTCTGGGATTAACAATTAGTTTAAATTCATTTCATTGTTAACTCATAGTTTAGATTTCATTTCCATCTTTAGAGTAACATTTCAATTATGCTATGAGTTCTAAATTAACATTTCATTTTCTATTTGGTGAGGTAATGTAATATTTCAATTCAGTGGTGCAATTTAGTTTAAATCTTTCTTTTAGTTGTGAGTATAGATTAATTTCTATTTCTAAGTAGATTTGAATTCTTCCATTTATTTTCTACGCTTCATTTCATGTTCTTTGAATTGAGCCGTGTCATGTAAGTTTCACATTTTATTTCTTGTTATTTGACAATGAAGAATGAGCTTGATAATTTAGAACAAAATCATATAGAACCAATGTTAGTCTTTGGTGGTCGCTTGCATAAACTTTTCGGATTGCGTTGAAATAAAAATATGCTCCCTAGGTTGATAATTAATATCTAGGTGATTATTTTTTTCATTAAGCAATTAATTTCCCCAGCATTTTGGCGTTGTTTCGAATTAGCCAGTTAAATAACTCTACCACACTAATATCTGGTTGTAGATGCATGCCTAACTTGAGAGGGTTGGATATTAAAGAAGGATAGTAAGAACCTTCAAACACACCTTGGATAACATGTGGTGAGGCTTGCCCTCAGTAGGTAGTTTTAGGTCATATAACATGCATGAATAAAAGTAGGAATCTTAGAGATATAAATTTGAAAAAAACAAATCTTATCATTTCACTTAAGTGGTGTTGTAAGCACCACCCATTCCACTAACAAGTTGGCGAGAAAATTTGAAGGAGGAATCTTCAAGGCTAGTAAGAATTATTGAGAAATTTCCTTCAATTTTTGAAATCTATTGCAAGAACAAGAGTTACAGGAGCTGAAATCAGTAATTTATTTGAATTTTGTAAAAATGATATTATTAGCCCTCAAAACTCACAATTGGGTATTTCGCAGGATAAATAAAATTAGGAAGGATTTGAAGAAGTGTTTTACCCTTGGTTCCAAAAGAAGCATCTTGTAAGAGGTTGTCCTTTGGATAGTCTCAAAACTTCTGGTATTGTGACTTGAACCATTCCATGGAAAACCGTATCTTCATTGAACCCGACTTTGCCTTCTGTTCCTCGAGCATTTCAACATCATGGATTTTTCTGAGATGATAAGCATCTTCGGCTTTGCGACACCAAAAAGAGTCGCAGATCGGCCTGCAAGGGTCTGCAAAACACAGAAAACATGATGCCGCAGATTAACATTTACAAAGACTTTGCGGCTTTCAAGCAGATGAAGCAAATCTGAAAGTACAGAACTGTTGATCCTGTTTCCCAACTTCCGTTGCATTTGACATAGATGTAGACAATGCATAGCTGCTTTCGTTTGTACTTGCAAGGATGATTCGTCTATTATAAATTTCACAGCTGAAGAGAGAGCACCATTAAGGCCATTTTTATGTGCCTCAAGATCAATCAGTGCCTTAATTGTTTCCAAACGAATTTTCCATGGCGTGCTTTGAACGTCTTGGAATGGTTTTATAAGTTCTTCTAAGCGTCCCATGGGTACAAAGTGCGACAATTTCAATACAATTTGTGTCAAAGTACGAATGAAACTGATGGTTAAGACTCCATTATGGCTTAGCATCAATCTGTCAAATTGCAAGAGAGAGTTTATTCGCTTTAAGAGTGGCAGTAACGCTTGAATACTCTGTTGCCCAAATTCAATCTTGCCTATCGAGTCCACAAGTGCTGCCAGCCAATATACATCTGAGTATGAATTTCCACTATTGTCGTTATACTTTAACAACTGCAAAATAAAATCAATTGCTTCTGGTGGACTTTTTCCATCTCTGCCCCTCACAATAGCAATTGCACTTGGAACTGCCTTACATCATTACCTCAAGAACAAAGTACTCAGAAAAATCATGATAGTCGTTTGTCTTTTGGAAGTTCAATATCTGGATCAAAGCGCCGACTTTTGTAGAACTTAATTAAATGCATGAGGTTAGCTCAGTTAGTTTCCTCTGTAGCTGTTTTTGCTAAAGCAAATGCTGACTCAATCCTCACTCTCCAGAACACCTTTGAATCAATAAGGTAGTTGTTCAAAGCATTAACAATTGAACATGACAATCGTGGAAAACTACACAACGTTGCAATTGCTTGTAGTTGTGCAACAACATCCTTGTCCTTTTCCAATTGACTTATCCACATCTGCACAGGTTGATGGATTTGTATCTGTGCCAAGTACTCCATCTCAGGATCTGCCCGCAACCACAGCAATGGAGATTCTAATCCCATTCGTGAGTCTAAAGTTGCTATAACTTCTCCATTATCATCTGACCCATCACCTTTGCCACCCTTCTTGGGGCGTTGAATACGACGAGCAACAAGATTTGAATGACATTGTATTTCTAGTAACTGACAGGTGTCTCCAGCCATAGGCAAGCTTGGATGGTCATACATACCATCAAGTTCAAAAAACCCTTACACTCATCATTCCTGGCCATCCATCATTACCTGCTTGTAACTTGCTTTGCCTCTGATCGCTGATGATGTTTTGTTTTCTTCTGTTTGTGCTTTTGCAGAGATAGGAGCTGAGGAAGCTGCTGCCTTTTGAAGAGCTGGAGAATTTGATACATATTCTAAAAACACATTTAATGATTTCTTCTTCAAAACAGGGTTTTGAAGAAGAATCAATCTCACATTTGACATACAAAACGGAGTCTAACACCTTGGATCATGCTTCTTATGACAAAAGTAGTAATCCATGTTACTTGCAACCATACGACATGACATTATAATATTAAACACAAACATACATACCTCATTTATCTTTAGGTCATCTAGGCTTCTTTCAACAACTTTCTTGATTGAAGTGACTTCAACCACTTGATCTGCTTCATCTCTTATGTCATCATAACATCATCCATGAATTCCACAAGTTGGATTTTCTGATGAATCAATTGCTTCCTCTCTATATTAGTGAACCCTCCGATGAGGACTCTATCAGAGAATCTTGAGGATCTTGCATATCCCCATCTAGAATATGTTTTCCTTTTTGACTGATGTATGATGAGACTTGTCTTAGATGAATTAATCCTTTGATCTTTCAATGAGGTCACCAAAATCTATATTCTTCAAAGTTGACTACCATAGATTTTGTTCTAGCGATCCTTCATGTTTCCCTATGGTGATGTCACGAGCTCTTGCTTCTAATGCTTCTCTTCCTTGGATTTCCTTCTTTCATCTTCCTTCATTTCTTTGGTGAAATGGTCTTCTTCTGTATTCTTCTTGTTATTGTACTTCTTAAGCTAAGAACAATCTTTCCTGCAAAGTACATAATATTTTACTTCCTTAGCATTGAATTTCAACTATGCTCTTTTTCCTTTTCTAAGTACCAGAATTTCCCAAACTTCCTTTCCTTCAGTAAATGTTTGAATCCTCAAAACTTTTGCCCACAAATTGTCCCTTTTCTATCTTGCATAGATACCACAAGTTGTTAAATGAGGTAACTTTCTTGTCCTATTGACATTTGTTACTTTGCTTATCATTTGAAACATATGTGTTTATCCTTTTTATCAATTCTTCCAGATCTCACAGTTGAGATCCTATGAAGATATTCTTTTAACTGTATGTAGATCAGGTCTAAGTGACATGACCTTCTTTACTTCATTTTCATAGAATATATCTTCTAGAATTTCATATATTTCTTTGATGTTTCCTCTCCTTCTACATAGGGGTGAGAGGAACTTTGATTGATTTCATAAGAATCCTATGAGTCCCTTGATACTTTTCCATGCATTCAACCAATGCTTGACCTTCAGAGGATTTTCCATAGATATCAGTGACTTCTCTTTTAGGGATTATGCTATCCTCCTTTCCCATGAAAGGAATTTAAATGACCCAACCAATTTATAGATCTCCTTGCAAACATGAAGTCATTTAAAAAAAATATATTATAAAATGAAAATTACTTGGAAAGTGAAGATGAAATCTTCACCTTTGATCACTTTGAAGATGCAATGATGCTTCTTTCGGGTGCGAGTTGATGTGATTTTGTTTCTCTATACATTGTACATCCTTGTGGTCTTGTTATAGAGTTTAATCCTCCTTGCTGGTATAGAATCCTAGATACATTGATTTGTAGATCCTTGAGGCATATTACTGTGACATTATTTGTACCATTATGCACTGAATCGAGATTACTTGTGCCCTTATGCTTGACTGAGATAGCATCGAGACTCTTACCATGATTCCATCGAGATTGTATCACCAAAATGTAGGATCAAGAACATGTGACTTTGATGATATTGATGTCTTTTTGTTGTTGATAACTTCAGCACTGAACCATAGTATAATATGTCATTAACACTTTGTTTATTATCTTTATTGTAATCCGCTACTGTACACTGTGATTTAGCATTGAAACTTTGTCCAAGTTCTGTGTACTGTAATCTAGGTTGAACCAATCACTCTTTGGCACATCATGGTGACATTATGTGGTATGTTATCCAATTATAAAGGTATGTATTGTAGAGCCTTCGAACTACTGTATAGAGTGACATTGTAATCATTGCAATTTTTCCTATCCAAAAATCACAGATATATAAGTATGCAAAGGCTGTGTTCAATATATTAGGTAGTACTCCTTGACTGAGATATGAGCTTGTTGACTCATGCAACAGAACTGTGGGAGACTAAATATAGCATAGTGATTAACCATGTGTATCAATGATAGCCCTTTCTTGTAACCATACCTCTGATACCATGTTGAAGAATCTAGGGCATTTAGGTTAGGGTGAGATTCTTCAAATGATGATAACTATTTTTGAGGTACTTTTTACTTTTTCCTTATTATCACAATCTTCTCTTATTATTAGTGTATGTTCTTTTACTTCATCAAATAGTTACCAAAAGAAAAGAGACAAGAACACAAAATGTTGGCTCTTTGCCAGGGCCAAAACTTCTCACTCTTTGAGAGGAAAACCCACACAAATTATTCTTATAGAGATTCGAATTGACGAATACCAAAACCAAGATCCTTGACCTATAAGCCACTCCAAGACCAAGACACTAGTTCTTTTCCCTTTTCTTCTTCTTGATTCCTCTTCATCTTCGAATTAATTAGCACTAAGATCATCTCCTCAATGAGCCGTAGATGCACTAAAGATGGCGCAGAGACATGTCAATGTAGTGTCACCAAAATGTGACCTTTGTAGCAACACTGAAATACATTGATACAACATTGAATAATAGCTCCAAAATTTCGCTGTCCCTTCATCACTTCTTGCTAGCCCATATGAAGTTATCTCCCTCCTCTATAATCTGAATCTCAGAGGGATCCAAATTCCCTTGACTATGAGAAAACTCCATTCTGTAGTTTCCATAGACATCTTGCCACTACCCATTCGAATAACATTGAGATGTATCTGAACCTCATTCTGCCTCTACCCATCTAAATTTAGAGATAACTATAGCCTCATTCGAACATCAGAGAGAGATATATGAATCACTATACTTGTAGCTAGCCCTTAGACCTTTTCATTGTTCCATTATCATCTTTTCTCATTGCTCCTTCCATTCGAATTAGTTTTTGTTCTAGGGTTCCGAATTGTCTTTTTGTTGTTACCCATTAGAATTCAAGGGATGATTCAAATTCCTAAACTAAGAAAATGTGAAGTACCTTGGTGCCTATATATAGTGGTTTCCCATAATAAATAATCTGAATTGAGTGAATGAACGGATGTGTCTTTATATAGTGAGACGACATGAGATCCTTATTAATTTCAAGGCCGACATGAGGAATGGAACTAGTGCTTATTGTTGGTGGGATTCTAGACACCTTTGTTGACTCATATACATGCTCAAGAAGAGCTCTTCATACATGAAATTAATTCTACGACTCTAATAATAAATCCTAAGGCTCTCAATGGGAGCCATCTAAAATAAAATCACTTGCTCATGAAACCCATGAAGCAAGGCTTACAATAATAATTTTATTTTCTTCAATACATCATTTAAAAAAGTCATAATTACATTTCATTATGAAGATCGAACCTAGTTACATTTTACAACAGATAACACAATGGCCTATAGATTTACCTATTGATGGGACCCATTAGAAGGTTGCGGTCAAATCCTATAGTCAAATATGTGTTCAACTGTAGTCAACATACCCAGAAAACCTCGATACTTGTGCGAACAAATGTGTCCTTCCAAAATAGGTCAAATTCTGGTCCAATCATGTCAAAACATCCCAAAATAAGGTTGGTCAATGTTGGTCAAATTCACCCAAACAAAAGTAGAATTCCGTCAACAAAAAAAGAAGACTTCCTCCTTCAAATGTGTGAAGAGACCTTGTGATTTTTCAAATGTATGAACCAATGATAGAAGAGAGAGGCAATTGATGTGATGTCTCCAAATGAGGTGCCTTGAATTGTATTTATAGGTGTTGGAGGAGGGCTAATTAGTCTTTTAGGCTGACCTTGACTTTTGAGCTATAGTGGGTTTTCACTTTAAAAATACATTTTTCCTTAACCAAATTAAATTCTTCCAAGGGAAATTTGGGTTTTCTCTAGATGAGGAAGATTGTCCATAGGAGGGAATTTTTTTCTTGAGTTTCCAAATTAACACCCCCTCTCATCTAGAGAGAAAATTCTGATTGCATCATGAATCTCATCTAGAATGTCTTGACATGCTCAACTCATATGGTGTCTTTGCTCATCTACTAAACACTCTCAAATATAACGAAAGAAGAATTTAACATCGTAGGGGAGCTCAAGCTACCACCCTCTATCCAAGGAAAATAGGTGGGAAACGACTTACCATGGAAGGTAAGGATCACAACAATCCTATTGTCTGTTGGTATTCCCATTAGGACCCTAAAGAGTCAAGTGGTAGAACACTTGCATCTACTACCTTGGGAGGAGATACACACTTACCATGAATGGTAAGGATGAGACACAACCTGTTAGGTCCCTATAATACTAGTGTAGCCCCTTTACTGTTATTGTTAGTGTATCCCCCTATTGTTATTATTGTGCCCATGTAGCCCCCATATTATTATTGCTATGCCCCATAGAAGCCCACTATTGTTATTGTTGTGTCCTTACATTATTATTGTTATGTAGGCTTTGATTATATTGTGAACCATTAGAATCCTATATCATAGCAAGGAGGTCTAGTCATTTGTATCATCCAACAATTATTCATTTATGTAATGTAAAGGAGGTTTCCCCCTTGAAGAGGCTAATTTCTAAGTCATTGATCTATCGTTTCTTCTATTTTGTCAACTAGTTGCATAACATTTGGTATAAGAGCTTTCGATTCTACGGTTTCAGTTTCCAAACAAGTCATCTTGGAATTTTCACTATAATTTTTTTTTCTATGAGGCTTCAAAAGTGAAAATTGCAACCACGTAGAGACAAATTATTTTTTAACTTCATGTACGAATTTTAGATCTTGGTTCGCTGTATTTTCGGAGATATTATCCGAGGAAGTTAGAGTTTTTGTAGGCTCCATAATTCAATCTCAAACAGGTGACCTATGGAAAATCGTCATAAATTTCTCTCCTAGCATCGGATTTGAATTTCATAAAAAGTGGTGAAAATTGCACGAAATTTAGGTTTTTGTATATAATTTTCAGGGCTAAAGGTCAAAATAGTGCCATGTGGCACTCTGTATAAGTTCACTCTACTGAACTAGTTGATAGTTAGGTCATTGTGGGAGATTGGACATAAATATCTATTGAAGAATCCAATATCGGTCTAACTTCTGGGGTTGGAAAGAAGACTCAAGGGTTTATCACAATACCAAATTTTAGAGCTTAGAGATCTAAAATTACAGAGATACAACAGTTTCAATATCGAGCTCCTAAAAAACAAGAAAAATGTGTGTAATTGTTTAAAATTTTGCATAACTTTTGTTTGAAAAACCAGTTTGAAGTGATTCAAAGGGAATATAGAAGCATAGATATCATTGTTTAATTCCAAAATTCCTTGAAACAAAAAAATGGACACACCTAGTAAGCAACCAAAAACCTCTTCTATGGCGCATGAAGAAGAGGAAGAAATGCATCATGATATATCAAAATTATGAGACCAAGTGCAATAAATTTTGCTCTCATAACGAGTAACCAAAAATGAAATGGAATCTAAGATGGAAGGCTTGAAGAATAGTTTTAAAGAATACATGGAAGATTTGAAGGATGGAATAAATTTTAAGATGGAAGGTTTGAAGGATGGTTTAAAAATAGAAATGAAAAAGGACATGGAATATTTGAAGGAATGTTTGACAAATTTGCTACAAGAAATTATTCCTTGTGGTGACAAGGTACTCCATGAAAACCATGATATGGATAAAGGAATACAAATTTTTATTTTAGAGACTCTAGTATTGGGTTGAAGACTAGCCACATTCTGAATATTGATATGAGGAAGTTTGATGGCAAGGACCTGATAACATGGATACTATAGACGAAACAATTCTTTGATCTAAATAATGTTTCAAACACAGAAACGATATAGATTTCATCTTTATATTTAGAAAATAAATCAATTTGTGTGGTACTTATGGCTTTGTACTCGTAAATCAATTGTCAATTGGAAAATTTTTACAGAAGAATTAGTAGCACATTATGAGGATACAAAGATAAATAACTTCTTTAGCGAATTGATAAATCTCAAGCAAAAGGGTTCAATGGCGCGCACATTGAGGACTTCCAAAGATTGAATATCAAGGTAAATGATATTCCATAAGAGCATAGGATTGATTTCTTCATAGGTACTTTAAAGGATAACATACAACACGAGGTTTGCCTTTGGGAACCTAATTCATTGGAGAATGCATTCAAGGTGGCAAGAAAAGTTGAAAGAAAAATGATGGCAACAAGGAAGTCTACCACTCACAACTATAAATATGGAAGTGTTGTTGCTTCTATCCTTCCACAACCTACAAGGTTGACACCACAACAATTTGAGGAAAAAAAGAGCAAAAGGACTTTGTTATAGTCTTGGACAATCATTCCAAGGTATTTGAGACTCTCAAAGGCCTCCCACCTATTTGTCATTATGATCACGCTATTCACTTGATTCCTGGAAGTGTTCCTCCAAACATTAGGCCTCACAGATATCCCTATGCCAAAAAGAGTGAAATTGAACTTATGGTTGCAGAAATGTTAGGGGTTGGTATAATTCAACCTAGTCAAAGTTCTTTCTTTGCTCCAGTATTATTGGTGCACAAGAAGGATGGATCATGGCGTATGTGTCTGGATTATAGGGAGATCAACAAGCTCACTATTAAAGATAAATTTCCCATTCATGTCATTAATGAATTGTTGGATGAATTACATGGAGAAATTTACTTCACCGATTTGGATCTTCATTTCAGTATATCATCAAATTAGAATGATGCCTCGAAAATCGTTGCATCAACATCGGGGAAAACCACCCGGTCCGGACCTTAATGCAACTCCTTTTCCATTTGGGATGGTGGCTCCGACTGGGTATAATGGGACCAGTTTCCCAATGATGAATAAAAAGGGGATGAATGAGTGACTGGTTTTCTAATAAGTGATAATGGATGGATGACTTAATCTAAAGAGCGAAAATACAAATAACTATTCTATCCCGGGAAATTTATATTCTTAAGTGCAACGTTTGATGATCTTTGTTCATCAATAAGCATATAGATGATTCTATTTGATAAACATAGACATTCATTCATATAATAATTGCTTTGTTCAAATAGTTGAACAAAGTAATTAATAAAACATTGTTACACTTGTCTTTAATATATTACTGATACATGTATGACTAAAAGAAAAGCATCCTGTAAACATCCAATAGTGGAAAGTATAAAGAATGCTGTTGAAACACATGCATATATATTCAATAATAGCAAGAGTAATCAAATAACAATTCACATAAAAAGAATGAATTCAGACATAGATAGTAGTACCATATGAGCTGCAAATCATTCCCAACATCAATCGCAATTCGAATTCCTTTTTTCAACTCAGAGATACTTTTAAATAAAGGCAGTAGTGCACATCCACATAAAAGCTTCGTTGTCAAAAATTGGAATAATTTGGCCCAGTCTTTATAAAAAAATATACCTGAAGTACAGTAGTGCAACTTCAGGTTTGAGTCTTATACAAAAACTGAGGACCCTTTCTAAATGCATGAAAGGGTCTATAAATACTTAATTAGACTAACTACAAAATTAAAATGCTATTTAATTGGTATAACTTGATCTTGAATATCTCCTCCACAACAATCGGTAGTCGGCAACATGATTCATCACTCTGGCTGTTTGCCTTTTGATCTGAGTTGGCATATCACTAGCATCGATTCCACTTCTTGAGGGCGGCTGAGACGAGAATTGAGCTGAGCCGAGTATGCGGCATCGTGTATATCGGGAATGATACACCTGATTGCATCTGTTAGACACTTCAGGGCGGCTCTCTGGCTGTATGGTTTTACTAGGAACAACCAATAGGTGTCCCAAGTTAAACTTTGAATACCTGTAATCAACCTCCCATTCTTTTCCAGCTCTTGATAACATGATTGCTCCAATGTTTTAGCCGATAGCAATTACCTGGTGTACATGAGAGATCATATTAGATAAATAGAGATATTGTTAATTAATTCAATCAAATTACTTGTGGATAATTTGCATCTAGAAACTGCTCTCTCTCTGCCTTCATCAATTGGGACTGCCATTCCAAGAATAGGATTTCTTTATGTGATTCTAGGATTTTAGGAAAATTTGCTGCCTGTCCCTCACTAGTGTCCTGCCAAGTGAGAAAATCTGTTAAGGTCTCATTGAATTGCTCTAAGTCCTATCTAGCATTGACTGATTTATCGATTATGGATGCTGTTATGTCACACAGGGGTTCAACTTGAGCAATTTTATGACACAATAGTCTTATTTGTGTTACCAGTGCCTTATTAATCTTTAGCGCTTCTATCATGAAATCGGCATGCTGCGGAAGATTCTTGAACTTATCTATTTGAAGTGATAATTGAGCAATTTGCTCATGTTTTGTCTTTACCATTAGTTCATTCATCGTCTTCAATTTTGCCAATGCTTCCGGTAATTCTTTCTGCCTTTGAATCGCGCTTGAATTTACCCTCAGTGTCTCTTCAAGTAGCTGCTTGTTCAGTTGATTATTTAACTGCTGTTGAGTTGACAATTGTTGTTCTAATTGTTCAGCTTTCTCTTGTGCCTTCGATAGCTGTGTTTGTAACAAAATGATTGCCTGGTCTTTTTCTTTTAGCAAATTAATCACTTCTGATGCCTTGTCCATGGTGGTTGCCGAATAGGCTCCGACATACTGGGACAACTTTGTTAGGTCATCGGAAGGATCGAACTCCTCTTTCCAAACTACGTTTGCTGTCTCTGTTTGTTCGGGGAATAGGGAAGGTTGATCAATCCTTCTCCTTTTCCGCTGTCGCTTTACTACGACCCTGTGTTTTGGGTTGTAAAAGACATCTAGTGGAGGTATATCCTCCACCTGCAAAATGATTTGATCCGAAGGATCTTTCGGAATTATTTCTAAGTCTATACTAGGGGGTAGGCCGCTGGTTCCTTCACTTGGAACCTTTTTTGATGTTGTATCTTGTGTATCTGTTGCTTTGGATGTATCGACATCTTTTGAGATTTCCAGATTGCTTATGATTGAGTCGAATTGCTGCCATTCTTGGAGCAATTTCGGGTCAATCTGGGTATCGACATTCACATCCTTGCTGCCCTTATCCTGCTCTTTTTTCTGTTCCTCCTCATGTATTTTCTCTTGTTCTTTCCTTCGCGCTTCCTCTTGTTCTTTCCTCCGTACTTCCTGCTGCTCTTTCCTTTGGAGTTCCTCCTGCTCTTTTCTTTGGACTTCTTCAAAAGTTTCTGATGTAGCAGGAAGTTCGTTGGTAAGTCGTTGTTCAAGCTCGCTTGATTGTGTCATCGGGGTAGTAGCTAGTAAATCTAGAGGCAAAGTTTGCAACCTCTCTCTCTGAGTTTGTTAAATTCCACTAACCTGTCGTCGCGATATCTCATTTTTGCTAGTGTTTGAACCTGAAATAATGACTCCACTGAAGAAAATAGGTCATCAAACTCATCTTCTTTATATTCAAACTTAGTGAGTTTTGCCTGTTCCAGTACATTATAGACGATCTTCCTTGGATCAAATCGTCTATTAGGAAGAGTGGCGAGATTCAATATATTTATCTTTTCTGCTTCTTTCTCTGCATGCTTATAGTCATGCAGAGTGTAAACACCACACCTTAGAGGAAAAGGAGGCCAAACTTGCTTCTTTGAATTCCTCAGAGTCTTGGTCGCTCCTGCGGACGTAAGCTGATATGCTGTATCTCTCTAGCCAATAGTTTGTCGGGTATGTACAAGGGGAGAACATGAGGCCTGGCATGGCTGCCGAAAACTCTTATATATATGTAATTTTATCCTCTCCGAACCAGTTTCCTAGGGCAGTGAAGTCAATTCTCTGCTTATGAGGAAATCTTAGGAGCAGGCTTGTCAAAAATTGCATAGTAATGGGCAACATAAATCCATTGCAAACTTGATATAGGTGGTCTTTATAATGGGCTTTCCACAACTTCTGGTGATAGATATGAATCGACATGGGGTCTTGTGGAGTCCATCTCCACCCCAGCACAGGAAATTCAGAGTTAAAACAAAGAGTATCTAAGATGTAGGCACTATAATAAAATGGAGGAATAAACCTATCAGTAACGCGGGTTTTATTTCTGAACTCAAGAATAGCAGTTGCTAGCTTATCAGATAATATTTTTCCCCAGTCCATTATTTTGCTATTGACTACTACTTCCATTAGAGGTACCATCTCTATTGAGAATTTTGAGGAATCATGCAACCCCCAAATCCTACATATCATCGCCCCAACGTAACAATAAGGAGAACACAAGGAATCGACAGAGTACTTACCTGAGGACTCATGCTTGTGTTTTGAGGGGTTCTGTCTCCATTCCTGTATAGGTGATGATTCAGTTTCATTTTCATCTCTGAACTTCTCTAGAAATGCTTTGTTATACTTGTTCTCTGGTTCAGGCAAATGGTACATTTGTCTCAAATCATTGGGTTGAAACGAACCGAAGACTTTCCCGTCGATTGTGCAAAATGTTCTGTTTGTAATCAGGATTTCCACAACTGCCCACCTTACTACATCTGTGTATGGAAGAATTTGCTCTCGAGCCGCTATCCTGTGTAAGTAAGAATCGACTAAATCCTTTAGGGTAGCCTCAGACTTTCGGTTCGAACCTGCTGTAGCTTGTACTGATACTGCTTCAGGCTCTTTGACTTTAATTAGATTATAGATGCTCTACCAACTAGTATTGCCGAGACCAAGACATGTAGTGTCTGAGATCAATCCTTTTTTACCTGGTCCCGGATCGGTAGTAGATTGTCTTGTTACTGCGGAAGCTGAAGCTGTTCCAAATTTTTTTAGATTTCTTCCTCATTTGGCCTAAATTTGCTGCTTCAGAGGAGCTCTGCGCTGGAGATAAAATGAACGTAATGTAGAGAATAGGTGGTGCAAACCAAGTATGAAAGAGTTATATCAATCAATGAATAATGAAGGATTGAAATAATATCGCCGCGGATACAATCTCTGAAGAGATTTTGGCATAACTGCTCCATTAATTGGCCATTTAAACCTGTTAATCATTTAAATGCTCATCATATCATTTATTCGCCGAATAATTCATTTAAGCGTGGCTTTGATTTTTTGGCGGTTGATCACAAGTAAATCACTATCGGGAATAGAAAGGCTTTTAATAATAATTTAACATAATATACCCAAGCCTTTACAATCCTTTTTGAAATTCGCGCTTTAGCTTTATCGCAATCGGAGATCGGAGGAATGCTTGAGTATTTACATTTGTGTCATTGCGAAATCCCCGATCGCTGATAGCGATAAAGCTAATTCGCATCGGGAGTTTTTAGAAGGGAGCCTTTTGTTGCATGTATGTTATATTCCCCGATCGCCGATAGCGATATCGCATCGGAGCAAAGAGAGAGGGCCTTTTGTTACAATCGCTTACTTTTTCCGATATCCAATAGTTATTCGCTGGTCACATCGGGGCAAACCAATGGGTCTTTTTATTATGCATCCTTTGTTATTGCGATATGCGATATTGCGATCGATTTATCACAATAATAAAGAATTATCCATTTATTTTTATAAGACCAATTTATGTTCATTCAAAAGGTTTATAATATATTGTTCTTTTTCAGACCTTTTGAGGAATGATAAGTTGATACCAATTTTATCTAAAAGGGACCCATTTCATATTATAGTTTGAAAGTAAAATTTTATGAAATGGGGGGTTGTTGTACAACACAACACACTCACAACTATAAATATGGAAGTGTTGTTGCTTCTATCCTTCCACAACCTACAAGGTTGACACCACAACAATTTGAGGAAAAAAAGAGCAAAAGGACTTTGTTATAGTCTTGGACAATCATTCCAAGGTATTTGAGACTCCCAAAGGCCTCCGACCTATTTGTCATTATGATCATGCTATTCACTTGATTCCAGGAAGTGTTCCTCCAAACATTAGGCCTCATAGATATCCCTATGCCAAAAAGAGTGAAATTGAACATATGGTTGCAGAAATGCTAGGGGTTGGTATAATTCAACCTAGTCAAAGTTCTTTCTTTGCTCCAGTATTATTGGTGCACAAGAAGGATGGATCATGGCGTATGTGTCTGGATTATAGGGAGATCAACAAGCTCACTATTAAAGATAAATTTCCCATTCATGTCATTAATGAATTGTTGGATGAATTACTTGGAGCAATTTACTTCACCGATCTGGATCTTCATTTCAGTATATCATCAAATTAGAATGAAGACTAAAGAAATTTCAAAAACAACATTCAAAACTCATGAAGGTCATTATGAATTTTTGGTCATGCATTTTGGCCTACTAATGCACCTTCCACATTTCAAGGTTTGATGGATTCAATTTTAAAACCCTTAGAAAAATTGTGTTAGTATTTTTTGATGATATATTAATCTACAAAAATTATTGGGAGGATCATGTTCATGATGTCGATAGGGTACTCAAACTATTGGAGAAAAAAAATTACTTGCAAAAACCTCCAAATGCTTCTTTTGAGTACAAGAGGTGGAATATTTGGGTCATATTGTATCTCATGAAGGTGTTAAGGTAGACCCTAACAAAATTAAATCCATTAAGGAATGGAAAATCCCCACAACCTTAAAACATCTTTGAGGATTTCTTAGGTTGACAGGGTATTATCGCAAGTTTGTTAAGAGTTATGGGATATTAGTAACGCCTCTAACAACATTACTAAAGAAAGATGCATTTTCTTGGACTCCAGAAGAAGCTGAGGCCTTTGAACATGTTAGGGAGGTAATGTGCCAAGCACTGGCCTTAGCTACACCATATTTCACGAAAACCTATATTGTGGAATGTGATGCCTCATGAAAAAGAATTGGTGTTATTTTGATGCAAGGAAGACCCACTGCTTTTGAAAGTCGTCCAATCAAGGGAAATTATTTACACATCTATTTATGAGAAGGAAATGTTGGAAATACTACATGCACTAAAGAAATGGTGACCTTACCTAATGGGAATACACTTCAAGATAAAAACAGATCACAATAGCCTTAAATAATTTTGGAACAAAGAATATATTCAAAAGAACAAAAAAAATGGGTCACCAAGACGTTGGGCTATGACTTTGAAATCATATACAAAAAAGGGAAGCAAAATGTTGTTGTAGATGCACTCTCAAGAAAGGATGAGGATGTGGAAGCATTTATCTGTGCCATTTATATTATGCAACCTGATTGGATAATTGAAGCAATGGATGAATGAAAGAATGACAAAGAGGTGTGGAAACTCATTCAAAAGTTGTAGCAAGATCCCAATACATCTGATACATTTATCTAGAAAAATGATTCATTATGGTACAATGTTTTATTATATCTCTGTAAAAATTCCCAACTCAAACAAAAGATTATTTTAGAATTGCATAACTCCCTCTTAGGAGGACACTCGAGATTTTTAAAAACTTACCACAAGGTCAAGAAGCAATTTTTTTGGGATGGCCTTAAATATGATATTCAGAAGTTTGTGGTAGAATGTTTGGTTTTCCAACAAAATAAAGTTGTGACAATTAATACCCCGGGCTTGTTACACCCTTTAGCCATTCCAAGTCAACAATGGGAGGAGGTCTCAATGGATTTTATCATAGGTTTACCTAATTCTAAAAGAAAGAGTGTCATCATGGTGGTAGTTGATAGACTTACCAAATATGCACACTTTTGTGCATTATCTCATCCATTTAAAGCTAGTACAATTGCTACTGCATTTATGGAAACAATTGAAAAGCTACATGGAAACCCAAAGATGATTGTAAATGACAGAGATCCCATTTTCACTGGAAATTTTTGGATGAAATTATTTTCTTGTTTAGGTAATCAATTAGCTCATAGCTCATCTTATCATCCTCAATATGTTGGGAAAAATGAGATAGTGAACAAATGTTTGGAAGGATATCTTCGTTGCATTATATATGATAGAAAATACAATGGATCAAGTGGTTATCTCTGGATAAATGGTGGTATAACACTCCCTTCCATACTGAAATAAAAACGACCCCATTATGGCAATTCATGGATATCATCCACCATCCATCACATCATATTTAAGGGAAAATTATAGGGTTCAAGTAGTGGAAGGTAACATTGAGCATCAACAAAAAGTTCTGCAACTCTTAAAGGATAACTTTATGCTGACACATAATCAACTGAAACAATAGGCCAATCAACATCACAGTGAAAGAAATTTTGATGTAGGTGATTGGGTATTTTTTATGGCTACAACCATACAAATACATGTTCCTCAAGAAAGCTAAGAAGGATAATAAATTATCACCCAAGTATTGTGGTCCTTACAAGGTGTTGAAAAATATTGGTACCATGGCATCCAAATTGGAGTTTCCTACATCTTGTCAAGTATACCTAGTTTTCAATGTTTCAAGCTTAAAGAAAGTTATCGGTGACAAGGTCCTAGTTCAAACAATATTGCTAGAACTTGACGAAGAAGGAAAAATCATATTGGAGCCTGAAGCAGTCACAGAAACAAGAACCCGACAACTACGGAATCAATCAATTTCAGAGTATCTCATTAAGTGGAAGAACTTACCTGTTGAAGATTTCACGTGGGAGGATGAGAATTTTATACTGAAGCATCCATAACTACTCAAGTGTTGAGAACAACACTTATTTGAAGGAGAGGGGCATGTTAGGTCCCTATAATACTATTGTAGCCCCTTTATTGTTATTGTTGGTGTAGCCCCCTATTGTTATTGTTGTTCCCATGTAGCCCCCATGTTGTTACTGTTATTCCCCATAAAAGCCCACTGCTATTATTGTTGTGTCCTTACATTATTATTGTTATGTAGGATCTAATTTTATTGTGACCCCTTAGACACCTATATATAGCAAGGAGGTCTAGTCATTTCTATCATCCAAGAATTGTCATTTATGTAATGTCAAGGAGGTTGTCCCCTCGAAGAGGCTAATTTTTAAGTCGTTGATCTATATTTTCTTCTATTTTGTGAGTTGGTTGCAGAACACAACCCAAGGCATTTGGCAGAGTTACATACTTACCCTGCAATGTAAGGGTCAGAAACACCCAATTCACCTCTCAACCCATTGGTCAAATGGGGAGGAACAATCCGAGCAAGCCCAACTTGTGGGTAGGATGCATACTGGGGTATACTTAGTAGAGGGAGATACACAATTACCATGAGGTAAGGATAAAAAAAAAAAGCCCTAAGATGACAATAGGGGAGATACACACTTACCGTGAGGTAAGGATCAAACACACCTATGTCCACAAGTTCCCTTAACCCTAAGAGATCACTGGCTCAATTTCTCACCCTAGGAGCTTAGATAGGGGGGGAGATAATTGCTTAGTGTGCTCGATCAGTGGGGAGATTTAACCAAGAGGGTCACATCCATCAATCCAAGTTGCTCTCTAAAGACCAAGAAATTCCCTTTCAGCAAAGCCTTGGTGAGTGCTTCCATAATATGCTCATCAGTTGATGGAGTCTCATGACTCCTCTCTGTACCATGTCACGTATGTAATGATATTTGATCTCAATATGCTTGGACTTGTCATGAAAAAGAGTTTCTCTACTAATATGATCCCACTCTTGTTGAAATATATCATTGTCATATCCAGGACCTACTCAAACAAATCTCCAAAGAGCTTCCTCAACCAAACTTCCTCACAGCTAGCAATGCTAGTATAAATATACTCTACATCTATCATACTCAAATCCACAGACTTATGTTTACTTCTCGCCCAAGATATCATGGAAGATCCCAAGCTAAAGAAACACCTTGATGTGCTCTTCTCGTCAATACCATTTCCAACACAGTTAGCATCAGTGTATCCTTGCAGTATCACATCTTTGGCAATATATCTCAGACCAAGATTGGTTGTCCCATGCAAATATCTTAGCACATGCTTGGCAGCAACCCAATGTGCATGAAGTGGCCTGGTCATAAATTGACTCAAGGTGTTCACTACAAAACATATGTCTGGACGGGTGTTCACAAGAAACATCAATGCTCCAATCAATCGATAATACTCAAAAGGGTTAGCTAAGTTAGGTTCAACAACATCTCTGTATAAATTCTTGAAATTCATTTCCATCAGAGTGGACAAGGAATTTCCCTCTGTCATTCCAAATCTCTCCAATAGCTTCAAGAATTTTTTTCCTTTAGAAAGGAAAATCTCTCTAGGTCTCTTCCAAACCACTAATCTGAGGAAGTAATGCATCATACCAAGATCCTTCATCTCGAACTCAAAGGCCAACTCCCTCTTACACTAAGGCATTATAGGTTCACTATCTATCAAGAATAGATCGTCAATGTATAAAACCAAAATCAAAGGCATACCTTGGACCACCTTGAAATAGAGATTGGGGTCAACACTGATTCTCGTCAATCCAATCTTGATCATGTAACTACCAATGCGGGCATACCAGGCTTTGGTGGCTAGTTTCAAACCATATAATGGATTTTTCAACCTAAAAAAATGAGTCTTTACATCCTTTACTTCAAATCCCCGAGGTTTCTCAACATATACTTCTTCCTATAGAATGCTATGAAGAAATGTCATATCTACATCCATCTGGTGAAGGCCAATCCTTGACTAGCAGCAAGGGAAACAATCAATCTAATGATGGTGTAGCGGGAAATAGGTGCAAAGATGTCATCATTGTTGAGAAATCTAAGGAAATTAGATTAGGTATGATTTCTCTTAACTTTGATAACTGCTTGTGATATTCTTTTACTCTAACTTCATGTACTTATAATTTGCTTCTTCTTATCTTGATTATTATGGTGTTTTTATCATCAAACAACTACCAAAACATGAAGATAAATATAACAAATGGACACAAGAGGTAGGCTACTAGTTTGGGCCAAAACCTCTCCTAGAGAGGAAAACCCACCATAAATTCTTCTCTTGTTACATAATCTTCAAGTAATGAATTCCAAGACCTTTAGAACCTAGACCAAGACCCCTCCAAGGCCAAGTCAACTTTCTTTTTAGATGAGCTTCTCTTTCAAAAATTCAACCCAAGTCAAAAATTTTAAAAAATGTTGCAACTTAACTTTTGATCTCAAGTTCGAACCTGCAACTTATGACTGCAGATTTCAGCCTTACTGCAGAAATCCTAATTCATACATGTGGCTGAAAAGATGACAGAAAATGTCTATTTACTTGACCTACTCTCTTCTTTTAGGTAATGAGGCTTTCAAAATTGATCCAAATTTTGGCTTCTTTGAATAGATCTACAATTTGGTCTTGTAGAAACAAAATGTGCCCTAATTCCTTCGCATGTGTGGAAGAATGTGGCTAAAAAAAGAAGACTTCAAACGTCAATTTTTCTTCCTTTTAATTCTCCTCTTCTTCGCTGGATTTAGACCTTTTTTCTTATTTCTTGATTGAAATTGACGATTATCTTCAAGTGAGGTTGAGTGATATATATTATATATATATATATATATATATTATATATATATATATATATATAGTTGTTGAAGGAGGATGAATAGCCCTAAACATGGCCAACTTCTTCTCTTGTAGGATGACTTTATCTTGGAGGTATATATTGACACATTTGACTCAAAATTAATTCTTTTGACTCGATATAGGATTCCCAATGGGGTCTATTACATATGAAAATGACTATTTTTGACTTTATATAATGATGACAAACCCTATAAGCACTGAAAAGGTGCTTTGACCTAAAAAATAAATTGACCTTGAGCATGAAACCCATGTTATAAAATAATAATTTTTCTTTCTCTGGAATAAAATATCATGAAGACTGAACCTAGTTACATATTTCAACACTCCCTCTTACCTAGGGAGGTATTCATAATACATAGATGGTACATGGACATTCTCATACTGAAGAATTCTCATAAGAAGAGTACGATTGGTAAGCCATCTCATCATTCTTTTTCTAATATTATATCAATGCATCTCATCATATCAACCAACATTGTCATATAGCAAGGCCTTGAATAACAACTCTATGTCTCCACTAGATTAGAGCATAATCCTAGGAAGACAATAATTTATAGACACCTTCATCATTGTCTCTCAAGGCACATACCCCATCCAAATGTTCACAAGGCATGTCCTTTTAGGACCATTCCCCTCTTGGATTTACACATCCTCAAGGAATTTCCTCTTTGACTACTCTTTCCTATTGGATGCCCTACTTCATCCTCAAAGAGTATCGGTATTATCTCATATTCTAACCCAACCCTCCATTCTTTCTTCATGATGTGAAGAAAAATATGATGTATCTATCTCTCCCCCTCAACTAGGGAGGATCTACTCATTCCTTTACATGAAAGGAATATACCCAAGCTCCCTCTTAACTAGGGACTTGTTTTCAACAAAAAACTATATATTCTTTCATGGAGATCATGGAACTATCATTTGCTTGTAGGGATTTTCTTTCCACATTAACATGTCATGAATAAACTTCAACTTCTATATCATGGAGCCATCTTCTTCCATAACTTCTTCATAGGGCTTTGACCATCTTCTACATCACTCCCTTCGATGGCACATAGTGTTGAACCAATTATATCTAGTCATGCATCCTTATTTTCATCAAAAAGTGACCTTTTTTGTCATCATCTGTCTATCCTTAATATAACTACCTCTTCCAAGTCATTTTCCTCTCGGAATCATTCATTCAATTCTAGTTTTAGGCGAATTTCAACAACCTTATGTCAGTAGCCCTGTTCCAATCCAACCGTATGCTTTCTTTCAAAATGTGAACATCAAACAAAAATGACCTCTTTATGATGACCCTTCATCATAACATATACTTTTGCAACATTAACATCCTTCTGTATACTATATGAATCCATATCCAAGACATCTATCAAGGTTCTCCTTCTTGACTATACTTATCAGAGTTTTCATAGCTTCTTCATGGAGATGTCATAGCTAATCCTTCTTATTGCTATCAAATTTTGATTAATCATATCATTAAGTGGCTATAGATACATATTTATGAACTCTTCTTCCAACTTCTTCATAGATTGCTTCTAGAGATCTCTATACATATCTCTTTCTACATAGGACCAATTGTTTCCAACCACCTCATATCCTCCATGAGGTCATATAATGTTGGTTCTATCATGTCATCATGTAGAAGGGTTCAAGGCATATTGTATTTATGCCTTCATGTTTCATTTAGAAGGAAGACTTCCTTCTTCTTCAATCATGCTTATGAAATAGAACATTCTAACCATTCTATCTACAACCAAGTGATGACATGAATTCATCTATCTTATTAAAAGTTACCAAAATATACACATACCTCTTACTTCATGTGATCATCCAAAATTTCTTTAACAACTTCATTTCCTTTGCTTGAAGATGTATTAATACTTTAACTAAATCATTATGCCGAACTTTTCTATTAGCATACCTTCATCCTTCCAAACATTGGATCCCATGCTAGGTGGAATGTAGATTATCTATGTAACACTTGCTTCTTCCAAGTAGAGGTGAAACTTTTCAACAAATATTCTGATGGAGGATCTTGATGATCCTTATTCTACAAATGCTTCTTTCTAATGATAATGAAGTGTGATGATCTCTTATCTTCATATCTTGCTAGATGACTTTATTCAACCATACAAACTGCTACTTCAACTATCCTTTTACGCTTTTAATATGGTCTCAATTAATGCTACAATGCATCTTATCATAAGGGTAATTCTTCCTACCAAGACTATTGTCTTCAAAATAAAATTAATGTATGAGAGACCTTTTAATAGTATATATTTTTTACTTCTTCCTTCTTAGTTTTCTTCTCTTTCAATTCTTCTACTTCTTTGGTCACATGGGATTCACTTCTTCCTTTCATTTTCTTGTTTCCCTTATTGAGTTTAGGACAATTCCTCTGGAAGTTCCCATATTCATTATGTTCATAAAATTGAATTTTGGACATGTCAACTTTCTTTTGAAATCTCTTTCTTGGCTCAAACTTTCCAAACCTTCCTTTCTTCCTTGAAATAGATGCAAATGCTTGATCTCATTCAATTCAACGCCATTCTTTTCCTTTAGTCTAGCTTCTCAATCTTACATAATGCCCATAGATCATAAATGGTGTAGCTTCCTTATTTGCATAGATTCTTGATACAAAGTTTCCCCATTCATTCAGTAGTGCATTGAGTGCACAAGTGGTCATTTCAAGACCAGACATTGTTTCTCCTAACTCTTATAGTTGATTTTTAATTTGAGATATAATCATGAGATATTACTATACCACTTATTCCTTTGATACTTTAATTTGTTATAATTCATTTCTTGAGGATATTATTTCTCCATCTATACTTACAAAGTATAGATTTACCAATTTGTCATATATCTCTTTTGATGTCTTTAATTTTTCTACAAAGGGAATGAGAGAATCCTTAATAGATTCGATGAGGATTCTTTGAGCCCTTATATATCCTTCCATATATTTTGATAATGCTTGAGATTTTTCTTGAGGAGTCTTTGTGATGGAACCCTTGACATAATCAAAAACTTCGTTTTTTGTGAGAATCAAATCTATCATTTTCTTCCATGGAAGGTTGTTTGATGTTCCAACAAGTTTATTGTTTTCCTTGCAGATAGTAGTCATTTGATTTGTATAAAATACTTACAAATGAAGATGTCTCCTTGAAGATGATGTATTCCACTAGAGTGCGAGATTTATATTTTAGTGAGTCTAGCGACAGTGAAACTCGTTCTCGTCCATTTGGATGAGTTTGTCGCTATTCGGTTTTAACGAGTTTAACGACAAAGATAACTCGGTCTCTTTCAATTTTAGAGAGTCTGAAAGAAACGGAAAGAAGACTCCAAAGATTCTTTTCGTTGTATATCCCTAAGTCTCGAAAAGCATAAAATAATACCAAAGGGATGAATTTTCGATAGTTTTAAGAGTTGAACAAGACAAGCGCTCGATCTTTTTTGTAATAATCCCTCGTCCAGAAAGATTAAAAATCTAGAGGAGGATAGCACTTCGAGCCTTTAACGAGCTGGAGGAGGCCAATCGCTCAGCAATCTTTTCATATTTTAACGAGTCAGGTGAAAGAGCTTAGAAGACTCGTTTTCGAGGAACGAGTGATGGTTTTTAGGTACACTGATTCAGGTAAGATTTGAATTTTCCAAATCACGATGGTGTTCACAAAGGATGGCTAACAAATACAGATGTTCCTCGAAGGGGTAAACAAGCATATGAGGGTGAATGATCGGCTAAAAACAGAGTGGAGGTGATGGCGAGAACAAGACCAAGGCTCAAAAGCTGGCGATAAGGCATTCACAATGGTTATTTACCGGTTCATTTTTTAATGAGCTTAAACGTTGGGGGAAACACTTGCTCATAACTTATGTTTGTTTTTTAACGAGCTTGAACTCTGCGACAACATTGCTCGCTAGTCGTATGATAAGAAATGTCTCATTCGAGATGCTATTTTGAAGTGGCTTACATCTAAAGCTTTGCCACGGATCCTTTCTTTATGCAAGTTAGGAAACGACTAGCCTTACGGGTTTAAAGGGTTAAAAGTCCTAAAAATTTTAAAAATAAATAGCCGCTCTTCACTTGCATGCGGAAAGGTTTGCATGCCCCCAAGTATAGCGAAAAATTTCCAGGTTACCAAGAAAGTTTTATAAGCGGAGCAGATAAAATGCTTCCTCGACGATGTCTATCGAAACAGACAAAGGTGAATGGCGCAGTTGCATTCCACTCACATAACTTTGACGAAGGTATCTTATTCCAGCCTGTTCCGATTTTCCTGTAAGGATAGGTTCACTAGACTAGTCATATATCCCTCGTGGAAATCCACTATATACCTAAGGTTTTCCTGCCGAAACAGACCATGGTGCATGCCCCCTGGGTTTCAGTCACACCTTCCTGAATCACTCGCGTTCATCACGTGGACGGACTGGAGACCGATGAGACATTTCTTGCGTGAAAAGACCATTTAGGGATGGCATTTGACTATTTGCGATGTGTGAACCAGGGAATGACATTTGGTCTACGAGCTTGACCATTCTGCCTTCGTGCAGAAAACACATTACTCTAAAGAGTGAGGAGAAGATGGCTCCCATGCAATAAATATAGTCGCGTCCAAGGAGTAGATTATAATCTAAAGGCCCTTGAACTACCATAACGTTCATTTGAACAGTTTTCCTTCTCAAAGTAATGGGCACATTTGGAAGGATCCCTAAAGGTCGACTGGTTCCCTTGTCAAAGCCTGTCAAATTTCTCATTTCAGGCAAAAACGATGGCGAACCAAGCGCTTTCCAAGCAATTGAGGAAAGGATACTCACAGAAGCCCCTTCATCAATGATGGTACCAACCATGACCATTGTGTTAGCTTGTACAATAATTCTGAATGGTACACTGGCTGGCAAATGGGGTCTGCCTAGTAGATTCCAGTCAAAGGAAATGAGTAGGTTGCTTGGTGGTGGGACCGAATAGACAGCCGGATATGACTCTGATGAACTTCCTTCCTGCGATAAAGGAACGAGAGGATTTCCCCCAAGCTCATTGGAGTCTGTGTTGATGAAAAGAATTTGAACGGTGTCGTTCTCTTTCTCTTCAGTGACAGTATCATTCGAAGATGAACACTCAGAAGGCAAGAGCGGGTCAACTGCCGTATCGACCTTTTGAATTTCGTCTGGTATGGATTCAAAGGGTTGATTTTCAATGATAGATGCTTCGGCCGACCACAATGATGGGCCCGCCAGATTTTCAACCAGTGGAGGACTTGGCAAGAGTTTTTTATATCCAGGAGGAAGTCGTAGCGGTGAAACGGACGATCATCCAAAACTCTTTTAGCCTCGTCAAGGAAGGGACAACAGTGGACGGCGTGACTGCCTTCACACAACTTACAAGGAAGTTTAGGATTCCTTCTTTGTCCATGTGCTTCACTTTCACTGGTTGATGGTGAGCATTCAAC